>JAPMLY010002577.1:0-46192 GCA_026401115.1 Tetraselmis chui
TACCGGTAGGGAGCATGTCAAGGTCGGGGTTGATGGGGTCATGGTTGAATGTGATGAGGGGGTGTGACCACGGAGGGGGTCCGGGGTCTGGCAAAATGGGTGTGGTGGAGGGGACATAGCCGGAGTTGAATGCGGTGAGGGCGGTGGGGCCGGAGGGGGTCTCACTGATGGTGTCGTGGAGTTGTAGGCACGGGGCCCACTGCACTTCGTGGAGATGGGTGAGGTCGTGTTGTTGGCCGCGAGCACACCAGTCGCACTGCCACGTGTCGGGGCCCTGAGCTGGGCGACACTGGGAGTGTATGGCAAAGTGCGGGCATGTGCAGCATGCGGAGGAGGGTTCTGTGTGTAGGGGTTCATGACAGATGGAGCAGGCAGAGGGGGAGGGGGTGGGGAGGCATACCGATGTGGGAGTGGAGGAGATGAGGCGGAAGCCGTCGTCGAGTTGTAGCTGTATGTCCCATTCCGTGAGGTGTTCCGGGGCCCATTCAACCATGTATTGTGTTTGGCCGTATTCCGTGTCTTTGTGTTTGGAAATGATGCGTGTTACGTCGCAGGGGGGGTAGTGGTGGTCGGAGGGGGTGAGGTATTCTGTGTCTAGGTGTGTGATGGGTGCTATGGGGGTGGGGTGAGTGGTGCGGGAGGTGTAGATGCCGGATTGGAGGGTGGGGGTTGAGCGGGGGAGGTGAGGGGAGAGGAGGGGGATCCACGAGGGATGTATAGTGGTGGGGGGGGATGCCTGGTTGGTATTGAGGTTTGTGATGGGGAGGCGGTTGTGGATAGTATCGAGGGGTTCGGTGAGGATTGCGGCGAGGAGACGGATGGGAACTGAGAGTGGGGTGGTGGACCCCGTGAGTGTGGTGATGGATTTGCATGATTTGAGGATGAAGGAGGATGAGGTGGCTCTGAGGAGGACTTGTGACCACTGAGGTGATGTTATTTTTCCAGAGGGGGGTAAGGCGGGGTAGGAGGGAGGCGTGTGTTTTGCGGGGGGAGAAATCGCAGTAGGCTTGTTTGTATGTGTGAGGGTCGGTGATGTGTGTGGCTTTGTCTCGGAGTGAGGTGAGGAGGGCGTTGTCTTGAGTGGTGAAGTGGGCGCGGATAGTGGAGGCGATAGGGTTGGTGAGGGAGAGTGGGGGGATGTTGTGGAATAGGGTGCCCGCATCCCGTTGGGCGCGGACTAAGCACTTTAGTGTGGGTGGGGTGTGGCAGGTTGACATGATGGATTCCGAGGGCCAGTGGGAATACATTGTGGACAGGGTGCGTATATGTGCGCGGGCCATGTGGCCTCTGTAGCCTGAGGTGTTCATGGTTTTATGAAGGTGACAGACTGTGAGTTGTGCGGCGTGGGCTTTGAGGGAGGGGAGACCGTATCCTAGGTCTGAGGTAGGGCGGTGAAGGGCGGTGCGGGGAAGGTTACGTACCGAGGAGACGGCGGAGCGGAGTGCGCGGCAGATTTGTCCTTCGAGAGTGTCGAGTTGGGAGTCAGTGAAGAGGCCGAGCTGGAGGGTGAAATGCTTTCCGATGAGGAGTCCACGGATGACCCTGATTCTGCGGGATTGAGTTAGTGGGGAGGTGGAGAGGGCGGTGATGAGGGATGCGGTGGTACGTTTGAGTTCTTGCCAATGTTTGGTGAAGTTGAGAGAGGTGTTCAGTTCGACCCCTAGCACTCTGTATGTGTCCTTGGGGCCAATGGAGGGGATGGGGGCCGGTATGGAGTTTATGGAGATGAACTGTGTTTGCAGGCGGGATGCGAGGAGGGTAGTGTTGGCGCGGGTGAGGGCGTTGCATGTACGCCTGAGGGCGCCGGTGATGCAGCATTTGCGGATATTGACCGTCATGCCGGTGTAGGCGCTGAAGAGGGAGAGTTTTCTTAGCTGGATGGTCAAGTTGGGGGTCGAGCCCGTGGCGAGGCTGAGGTCGTCTGCGAAGGCGTGTCCTGGGTAGGTGGCTGTGGGTTCTGTGGGCGGCTTCCCACCGTGAGCCAGCGAAGGAAGGGTTCAAGGAAGAGGGTGAATAGTGTTGCGAGACATGGTTTTGTGTGATAATCAAGTTGCTACACAGCAATGTTGGTCAAGTAGCATCGTGATAGTACGGCTGTGACTCAGCACTATGAGATGATAAGCCAATCAACAATAGAGAGGATTAGGTTGCTGATGGTGGCAAGTTGCTGAGCGTTAGATATCATCTAAAGGCTCAGAATATATGTTGGCGTGTGCTCACCACAAGGTGAGTGCGTATCCTGTGATAGGCAAGTGCTAGGCACTTGCTGAGGGTGAGATGACATGCAGTGTCACTCACCGAGTGTAAGCATTCCTTATTGCCCCCTCAACTTTGACAGGTTATGGGCCCTCTAGCTGCTAGTTGTTGGAGTCATTTGTCTTGACTGGAACCTAGAGCTTGCTTCTCGAAGAGTGGTAGACCTTTGTGGTGTCGCACGATACGTGAGGTGCGGCTGGCTCACAAAGTGGCTGGCTCTTGCTTGTGTTTGTACCTTTACTTCGATACCCGGCTGGTAGCGACTTGTTTGTGTCGCTTGGAGCCGGCTTGAACCCCCGAACGCCGACTCGTGTGACGTGAAGATCGGCTTGCTCTTCTTTGTTATAGCTTGGCGCTTTCTGGAATTTTATTCGCTTCCGGAGCTTGTCACCCGCCAGTTTCTTTTCTCGTGAAAGCCGATAGTGGTCCGGCTGAATTTTTGGAAAGGCATCTTACCACAAGTGTACTAGCACTCCTGTACGACGTCACTTGACCGACCTTCTGAGACTCGTTTCTGATTGCCTTGGCTGTATAGACTCCGGGAGTACAACTGCGTCTTCGGTCAGCCCTTTGTCGTCTCCTTTTCTGAGCCGTGTTGCCCGCCTCTTCACCGGTACTTGGTGCTTTTCTTTCTGGCAGTTTTCCTGATTTTCTGGTGCTCTTCAGAGAGCATTCGACGTACCTGATATGGACTCCGTGAAACTACCCAAGTTCAGTGGGGAGAGACGAGATTTTGACGTGTGGAAGAAACGTTTTCGTGCATTTGGCTTGATGCAAAAGTGGGCTCCGGCTTTGTCGTCGGATGGTGCCGCTTCCTCTCAACAACAAGTCGACATGTACTCCACATTGATTCTTGCGCTGCCGGAGGACGACCTTTCTATTATCGAGAATGTTAGCGAGGATGACAAGACCTGCGGCCACACTGCATGGACTGCGTTAGTCAATCATTATGAGGACGATGGTATTTACCGGTGTACGGAACTATTGCAGGACTTGGAGACGCCGCAAGCGGACGGCGAGAGCGGCATTCAATATCTGGACCGGTTAGTTCGACTGCAACGACAGCTTGCCCGAGTTGGGGACGTCGTCCACGACCGGCGTATCATCATGTACTTGGTGAAGGGCCTGCGCAGCGAATACCACTCCATCACCGACACGTGGGACGTACACGACCTCAGCATGGATACCGTCAAGCGTGATCTTCGTCAAAAGGGCATGCGCATCGAGAGTCGTGCGCAATCACATTCAACGGAGCCCCCAACGCCTACGGCTTTTGCAGCGTCTCATGATGACTCAACGACTGAACTTTTGAAGCGGCAAGTCTCCGAGCTCCAAGACCAACTGAAATCTCTTCAAGGAGCTGCGACTACTCGTCGTACCTCATATGGCAGAGGCGGAGCGAGAATTTTTCGTGGTGTTTGCTATGGCTGTGGTAAGAAGGGCCATTGCAGGTCCGAGTGCCCCGTCAACAACACCGGAGGTAACTCTGCGCAAATGGACTCCCCGGTTGCTTTTCCGGCGGTCATGGACGTGACAGCCACCCCTGCGAGGCCATTCTCCGAGGCTCGACACATGTTCGAGCGCGATGGGGAAACGTGGATGTGGTTGGCCGACAGCGGCGCCAGCCATCACATAACTAGTGTACGCCGTGACTTCTGCGAGTATCGAGCGCTCACCGACCGGCTTTGGGTGAAGGGTATCAGCGCCCGCGCTGTTGGAGTGGGCTCGGTCCGAATCATTGTGAAGGCTGAAGATGGAGAGGAGATTCCTGCCACGCTAAAGAATGTGCTCCACGTTCCTGAGCTATCCCGTCGTGCGTCGTGGTCTTACCATCGACTTTTCAGCCTCACCCAAGCTCGGCGACAAGGTCATTCTGTGGTGTTAGCTGATCCCGTGGACCACCTTCGTCTTCATGCCGGTCATGGTGGTGGCGTGGTGGTTCCGTTGGAGCGCGCGCATTTATTGGTGTGGTTGCCGGCGCGGGTTGCTTCGTTGAATCCTACCGCTTCGGTCGCCACTGCGCCATCGGAAAAACGGTTGTGGCATTCCCGACTCGGTCACCTTGGCGAGTCGCAATTGGACGGGCTCTTGGCCACTCAGGTGGAGGGTGTGGCGTTTTCTGCGTCGGAGAAGTTGGGCTTCTGTGAGACGTGTGCTGTGTGTAAGTCGCACGTCCGCCGTATCTCTCGTGAGCCGGCTGACCGGAACGTTGGTGTCTTTGAGGTCCTCGGCTTAGACTTCTGCGGTCCTATGAGTGTTCCATCCTTGGGAGGACGGCGGTACAGCTTGTGTGCGGTTGATTTCCGGAGCCGTTTCATGCTGCATGATGCGGTCCGCTCCAAGGATGAGGCTCCCGCCTCGTTCCGTCGCATGTTGACTACCATCCGTTCTCTGGGGCACACGGTTCGTCGTCTTCGGGTGGACAATGACACGGTGTTCTTAGGTGCTGCCTTCCGAAACCTCTTGGATGAGTTCAACATCGCTGTGGAGATCATTGCTCCTTACGCGCATTGGCAACATGGCCGTATTGAACGGCAGTGGGGGACATTGGTCCCGATGGCGCAGTCAATGATCCGGCAAGCCGCGCTGCCAAAATCGTATTGGGCTTTAGCGATGGCCGCTGCGGTGCATGTCCGCAATCGTGTGCATAGTAGCGGAGCCGGCGGTGTACCTTTCACCTTGGCGACAGGTAGACGAGCTGATTTGAGCTCCATGCGGGTCTTCGGCTGTCCGGCCTATGTCCACGTTGACAAGTCTCAACGCCGCAAACTTGACGATCGCGCGTGGAAGGGTGTCTTTGTGGGCTATGCTTCCGAATCACCGGCGTGGTTGGTGTACAATCCTGCTACTCGTCGGGTGGTGAGCAGCCGTAACGTGGTGTTCGATGAGGCTGCAGTCCTCTCCATGGGGGAGAGCAATGCGGAGCAACGCAATGATGATGAAGAGGACAGCATCCCGCGCACCATGTGTAGCGAAGATACATCGTCTGGGGAGTCGCCGCTACGGGAGTCGCTGCAGCATTCCGGGTCGATGGAAGATGAACGGGACATGCATTCGGGGGAGACTCCACATCCAAGGTATAATCTTCGATCCACTGCCGCACCACAGCAATGCGTACCCAGTCCAAGGTATAATCTCCGTTCAACGGGCGCTTCGGGAGATGGATGGACTGCGGGAAGTGCCGCAGCTATTAAGTCAGCCAGCAGCCTGATTGTTTAAGAGCATGTGTCATACAAGCAAGCGCTGAGGAGTCCCCAATCGGGGGAGTGGGAGGCAGCTATCAAGAGCGAGTACGACTCACTTGTATCTCGGAAAACCTGGACATTGGTCCCTTGTCCTGCCGGTCGCAAACTCGTAGATTCCAAGTGGGTGTTCAAGCTGAAGCGCGATGCCAATGGACAGATTGCAAGGTACAAAGCAAGACTTGTGGCTCGCGAGTTTACTCAGGAGAAGGGTGTGGACTACCACGAGACCTTCGCTCCCACAGTGAGGGTGATTTCTATTCGAACGTTGCTCGCGCTTGCTGCTTATAATGATTGGGAGGTGGAGCAGCTTGATGTGGTGACGGCATTTTTGGAGGCCGATATCGAGGAGGAAATCTACATGAGGCAGCCGGAAGGATTCCGTCACTTCGACATCAATGGAGAGGAGCGAGTGTGCTTGTTGAAGAAATCATTGTATGGCCTCAAGCAAGCTCCAAGGAACTGGAATACGACCATCACAGCATGGCTAGAGGAGTATGGCTTTACCCAATCCAAGGTGGATCCCGGCATTTACGTCTTTATCAAGGAGGGTGAGCTTTATGTCTTGGCGTTGTACGTGGACGACATCAACATCGTCGGACCAGCGGGTAGCTTCATCGTTGGGTTCAAGTCGGCTTTCGGCGAAAGGTTCAACGTGCAAGACCTCGGTCCAGTGTCTTGGTTGCTTGGCATGACAGTCGAGCGTGATCGTGGCAGCCGCACCATCAGGATTGGACAACAGCAATACGTCTTAGATATGTTGGAGCGCTTCAACATGATGGGCTGCAAGCCAGTGGGCTCACCTATGGCGGTCGATGCTTTGAGCAATTGTGTGGAGACGTCGACATCAAGGTTGCCTCCCGGTCTAGTGCCGTACCAAAGCTTGATCGGCAGCTTGTTGTACGCTTCCGTAAGCACACGGCCCGACATCACCATGGCTGTTAGCCACCTTAGTAGGTACATGTCCGACCCCTATCAGTCACATTGGGAGCAAGCCAAGAGGGTGCTTCGCTACCTCAAGGGGACCGCAGAGTCGGTGTTGATGTACGGTGGCGCACCCTCATCAAAGCTGGTAGGATGGTCAGATTCTGACTACGCTAGTGATATTGGCGAGCGGCGCTCTCGCACGGGGTATGTGTTCATGCTCAACGGTGCAGCGGTGAGTTGGAAAAGCCAGCGGCAACAAACTGTGGCGTTGTCGACAGCGGAGGCAGAGTATATGGCGCTGACTGCCGCCACTCAGGAGGCGATGTTTTTGAAGCAACTACTCCACGAGTTTCACCAAGACTCCGGGTCTCCCATCACAATTCACGAGGACAATCAGACTTGTATTGCACTCAGCAAGAATAGCATGACGACCGGACGCAGCAAGCACATGGACGTGAGGTACCACTTCTGTCGGGAGAAGGTGGAGAGCGGAGACATCGAGGTGCAATATTGTTCGACGGAGAACATGCTTGCTGATGTGCTTACCAAGCCATTAGTGAGTGCAAGGCATAGCAAGTTGTGCAATGCCATCATGGGATTGCCTGCGTAGCAAGGGGGAGTGTTGCGAGACATGGTTTTGTGTGATAATCAAGTTGCTACACAGCAATGTTGGTCAAGTAGCATCGTGATAGTACGGCTGTGACTCAGCACTATGAGATGATAAGCCAATCAACAATAGAGAGGATTAGGTTGCTGATGGTGGCAAGTTGCTGAGCGTTAGATATCATCTAAAGGCTCAGAATATATGTTGGCGTGTGCTCACCACAAGGTGAGTGCTTGTCCTGTGATAGGCAAGTGCTAGGCACTTGCTGAGGGTGAGATGACATGCAGTGTCACTCACCGAGTGTAAGCATTCCTTATTGCCCCCTCAACTTTGACAAGGGGGAGAGGGTGTCACCCTGGAGGGTTCCGCGATTGATGTCGATGGAAGGGGTGGGGCCGTGAGGAGTGATATATGCTGTGGTTGAGACCCCGTATAGTTGTCCGCATGTGTCGACAAAGGTGGGAGGCATACCGAGTTGGCGCATGTGTTTGAACATGATTCGGTGGTCCGCGGCGTTGAAGGCACCTTTGAAGTCCGCGTACATGACGTAGATGTCTTTGCTGTGGAGTTTCGCATCTTCCATCGTCGTAATGAGGGAGGAAAGGGCGTCGTGGATGCTGCGGTGTTGTCGGAAGCCGTCTTGTTGGTCGCTGAGTATGCCGTGGGATTCGGCGTACTTCGAGCCTGCTTCTTTGATTAGTGCTGTCCAGAGTTTAAGGAGGTTGTTCATGAGGGCGATAGGGCGGTAGTTATCGAGGAGGGAGGGGTCGCCTTTTTTATGTAGGAGGCAGGTTGTGCTGTGGCACCAGTCAGGAGGGGTGTAGGATTTGTGGGCGAGGAGGGAGAGTAGAGAGAAGAGAGCGGAGCGGGTCGCCGGGGGTAGGAATTTGATTATTTCATTGGGGATACCGTCGGGGCCGGGGGCTTTGCCGGTGCCTAGGGAGTTGAGGGTTTTATCGAAGGTGTCGCGGGTAATCATGTCGGCAAGGGTGAGAGAGGGGTCACCGCGGGGTTCGATGGTAAAGTTGTCGGGGTTGTCAGGGAGTTCCCATGGGGGGGTGGGAAGTTCAGGGGGGGTGGCGCGGTCGAGTTCGCGAGCGAAGTGAGAGTGCACCGCGTCAATGACGGCTGAGGGGGAGGATGCAGTAGTGTTATCGGGTTTGGTAATGCGGTGGAGGGTGGAGGTGGTGCCGGCGGGGGGTAGAAGGCCGCTTTTAATTTTCAATTGGCGGTGGGAGCGTTTGGGGCAGGTGTCGTAGGCCGTGTTGGCTCGTGTTTTTATTTTATTAATCTTATCCAGGGTGGTGGCGTGAAGAAGTTGGCGGATGCGTGCTTGGCATTGTTGTTTGATGGCGTCAGGGGAGAGATATTCGGTTGTGTTTAATAGGGCTTGGGCGATGGGGAGAGGGCCGTTATGTTTGCTACATTTACGGAGCTTAAGTATTTGAGTGCGTGTTTTTTTAGTGAGCCAAGTGGGGTTGAGGGTCTCTTGGGTTGGGCGGGGTTTTTTGGCGGGGAGGAGGGGCCAGATTGTGGCTGCGTGGTCCATGTGTTGGGAGAGGAGTGTGGTGAATTGTGAGGCCAGGGTGTCTAGGGTGTCGGGGGTGGCCGAGGTGTGTGAGGTGTTGAGTATGTCTGCGTGAAGGGTTGCCGTTCGATTGATGAGGTCTGGGGTGCTGGATTGGTACGTTTTGATGTGGTCGGGTGTGAGGGGAAGGCGAAAGGTGAGTTTGCGCGTCGTGTGATGTGTGTGGGGGTGGGTATGGGGGGGGGGGGGGGGGGGGTGTGCTGTGAGTGAGAAAGGGGCGGGAATGACGAGGTGGATAGCAGAGTGGTCAGTGAAGTGGGAGGGGGAGGGGAATATCGAGCAGGATGATGGTGTGAGGGTGGTGGGGGAGGGAGGCGTGGTGAGCCAGTGGTCAAGGCAGCCCCCGCTGCGGGGGAAGGTAGGGATGGGGTCGTGGAGGGGGTGGAGGTGGTATTTGAGTAGGGAGGTGAGGGCCGGGTGTCCTGTACCTGTGTGGGTGGTCGATTGGAAGTCCCCTCCCCAGAGGGTGCGGTGTTGCGGGTGTTCGTCCGCTAGTCTGAGGCCCCAGGCTGCAACTTCTGCGTAGAGGCGGGTCAGGTGGGGGGCGGAGAGCTGGGTCCATAATGGAGGTGTGTAGGCCGCGGGTGTTGAGGGTGATGAAGTGTAGTGGCTGGGATGTGTGGTGTGGGAGGATGGGGGAGGGGGCGGGGGGGGTGGAGCAGGGGGGGGGCGACTGGGGGGCTCTTGACGGGTGGGGGTCTGGGGGGTGGGTGGAGGGGGGGAGGAGAGGGGAGATGTAGTGGGTGGTGTGTGTGGTGAGGTGGACCGGGGGGGGGAGGGTAGGGGAGTTGCAGGGGGGTTCTGGGAGGGGTCGTTCTGTGGGTGGGGTTGCGAGGATAGGGGGGGGGATAGGAGGGTGGGGGGGGACGGGGTGGGTAGGGGGAGGGAGTTGGGGGGGTGAGGGTGATGTGGGGGGACATAAAGCGTCTAGGAGGTGGCGACGTCCCTGTGGGAGGGGGGCGGAGCGGAAGGTGTGTTTCCAGAGCAGAGTGTGTAGGGAGTACACTAAGGACCGGGGGTCGAAAGAGGGGGGAGTGTAAGGTTGGTCCGGGGGAGCTGTGGCAATGAAGTATGTGTGTAGGAGGACGTGGGTGCCGCACGACCACGCCCTATCGGAGTCGTTTTGGCGGGGTGGGTTGAGGGAGTGTAGGGCGCTGATGGGAGGGGGGGGGGGGAGGAGTTCCAGGCTGAGAGGAGATTGAGAGAGCGGGCTAGGAGGTCGGAAGGAGGGGAGTGATGTAAAGAGTCTATCCAGGTAGCAGAGGAGTGAGTAAGGTGGAGGAGGCCGAAGTGCGAGTTTTGCCATGTTAGGACGAGGAGAGAATGGTTAGGCTTCCCCGGACGGGGGGGGTGGCCTCGATTGGCGAGGTTGGTCCAGTGGCTGGGGTATTGGGAGGTATGGTGGTGATTATCGACTTCGGTGTTAGTAATAACTGTGTATGAGGTGGAGGGAGTCGAATGGAGTTTGGTTATTTCGGACGCGAGGTAGTACATGTTAGAGAGGTCCTGGTACTGTCCCCATTGGAAGGAAAGGGCGGCAGAGGAATCAAGGTATCCGATAGGGGTGGGAAGACCAGATTCCAGGTTTAAGTCGATTAAAATTTTATGCATAGTTGTGCGGCAGGTGCGTGGGCTGAAGTGGGCCGGTAGAGTGAAGCGAGGTACGGTGGTTACAATACGATTACGGTTGTCGGGCTGGGAGGTGGGGGAAGGGGTGTGGGGTCTAACCTCCGTTTCGTCCTAAGGGGACCTAATGATGATAGTCGGCCTGCTTGGCCGGGGGTGACATGGGGGGTTGACTGGCACTGGGAGAGTCAGTGGTGGCCGGTGGGGTTCCTGTGGCCTCCTCGTTGTCCTCCGACTGGTCGTAGTAGTCGTCGAGGTCGAGTTCCTCGTCTTCATGGGAGCCGGATGGGAGGGGATGGTGGGTTGGGGCGGCAGGGGGAGGGTGGGTGGCCGCGGGTAAGGGGGGATTGGTGTTGAGAGGGTGTCGAGGAGGAGCAGGGGCACGGTGCCATTTCCTGTAAAATGAATGGTGCCATGAAGGGAAGGGGGGACACCGCCTAAAAGTAAGGCATTTACATCTTCGGGGGAGGTAGCGAATTGACGTACAAAACCATTAAACTCTGGGGCTAGCGCCCAAAAATTACGACGGTGGTATTCCCAACGTGGGCATTCAAGCAAAATATGTTATATAGATTCAGGCACATCCCCGCCGAATGCAAGACAATGATGGAGAAAACGTTCACGCATGGCATGAATGCGGGCAAGACGACGGGCTGTGGGAAATACACGCGTACGAAATTGAATCGTAATGTGTAACCCTGCAACGGCCCCCGCGGGAATGCCCGTGCCGTACTTTGACAATGGGTTCCCAACATATGAGGCATGGGAATAAATACTCCACGTTTTAGTGCATACCGACGATGATGTCTCGAATCGACCCCATACCGCTGCTTTAACTAGGTTAGAGCCCACGCGTAGTTGCAAAGACCTCCATGCAGGTGGGACGCGTACGTTTTGGGCTAATTCCGCGCTTGCCCTAGCAAAACGATCCACCCACCGCACGGTCACAGACGTCCAAGTATTTGGGCGCATACGACTACGTTGCTTATGCATGTATGTAGGGTGGGCGCTTTAGGGAACGCCCTGGTCCTAGGCGTTGCGGCCACTACTTCTATGGGCGCTATTCCTAGCTCCCGTAGTAGTGGCGTTGTGGCCACCCCAGGGGCCTTTACACCCACCCCAACTAGGCGCCTCAAACATTGACTTAATATAGTTTGTAATTTATTGACGCCGCTAGTCGAATCCATCCCCCATACTTCACACCCGTACGTAAGGACCGGCAATGTGCAGGTCTTAAGCACCGAGGTGCGTACATTAATGGGGATATCCCGCCCTCCTAGCACCGAGTCGAGCGCTTCAACGGCGCGCCGACTTTTTTTTACCCTATCGCCCACGATATTTCGCATGCTTAAATCCGAATTTATCAACTCGCCTAAATATCTATACTCAAATACAAGCGGTACCCGATCCCCCCCGAGCTACCAATGGTCGGCTTGTTCGCGTAGTGCGACTACATCGGAGTGGCGGCCTAGGGCCATTGCCCCGCATTTTTTTACACCGAATCCCATATTGGAAATTGGAAATTGTTTACAACATGTGCCGGCAAACTGGACCGACTGCTGTCTCTCGGGCCTCTCTACCAAGCCATTCAGGACTTATAAGCGAGTTTAGCCCGGGTCTCTTCGACCCGGTACACCTATCGACACACCTAGCTTCACTGTGTGTCGACGTTCCTCGGGAGTTAAAAAACTGTAAGCAACCGCAGTAATTGCCACAGTCCCCCCGCCTAAGCAGTAACAGCGTAATAATTTTGTAATCAAGAAAAACAGATCTAAAAATAAATCCACTTGTCGAGAAATGCAAAACTAAACTGCTGCTCGACCTTCACGATGCTCGGCCCGCTCCCACCGAACCGGGGTGCCGACCGGCCGAGGCCGGTCGGCGTTCGGGAGGGACGACGGGCCAGCCTAATCTAGCTCCCGCGTGACTTCGGTCTTGCCGAAGATAGGAGGGGAAAGGCTGGCAAAAAACCCCTCCTCGCGCGGTCGCTCGTCGATCCCGCCGCCCCATCCCGTAAGCCCCGCCAAGGTCGCCGCCGCATCCGCCGACGCGACGGTCCTCCTTGTCGAGGTCCCCCGTCACCTCCAGGGCAGGTGGGGGGGACCGAGACACATAGACATAGAAAAAATGGGCGCTCCTTCCTCCGCACCTGAATTTTCCCCGCTCATTTCCCCGGTTTTTTCTCTGTCTGGTACCCGGGTACCTGTCAGGTAGTCCGGCCTGCGTCCGTACCCTCCCCCCCTCTGATGCGCGTCCACCTAGCAGACTTTGTTGAAACAGGGGCCTCCGCGCTCACCCGGGCCCCCCCGCAAGGGTCTCGTCTATCCGGTAGTGGGTATCGAGGAGGGGGGGGGGGGGGGTCAGGTCGCCGTAGCCGGATCCGTCGGGCCGCGGGTGCACGGAAATTAGTCAAAACCCTCCGTGCCGGGTTTTCCGGCGGCGCCGACCCGGAGGGTCGTCGTCGCCAGATCTTGTCGCTCCGTCCTTCGCGACAGGCCTCCTTGCCGCCCAAGCCTACTCCTCCCCCCTCGGGAGATGTATCCTGTCGGCGTGGCGGCTCGCTAGTGAGCGCCCTACCCTGGTGCTGCTCCCCAACTAGCTCGACGCCGGGTACGGACATTATTTTAATTTTCCAAAAAAGCCCTCCGTACAGGGCTTTCCGGCGGCGGCTGATCCTGAGGATCTCCGCCGCCTCACATAGCCGCTCCTCCGCCTGCGACCGGCCACCGGCCTGTTCCAGGTCTTGCTTCCCCCCCTGAGAAGTGTCGACCGGCACATGGCTGGTCGGCGGCTAGCGAGCGCCCTTTCCTGGCGCTACTTCCCGGCTGGCCACCACCAGCTCCAACACCCACCCCCCACCGCAGATCCGGCCGTACCCTCCTCGCAATCAAACACTTCTGAAGTACAGGTCCCACCCCCTCGAGGTAGACTGTCCTTAGTAGTATCTGTACGCGAAAAAACATATCGGACGGGCCGAGCGGGAGATCTTGGCGCCGGTATCGCACAGAAATTATTTTATTCAAAAGCCCTCTGTACAGGGCTTTCCCGACAGCTGCTGATCCCGCGGATCGAGCTGTCGGCCCTCTTAGCCCCCTACCGTGCCAGGCCTGGCACGGCTACGGGGTTTCCAGCGCCCACCACGGGGAGGTGAGGGGATGCCGACGGGCCTGCGAGCGCACCCCCCTCCGGGGCCGCCGCCGCTGCGCCGCCGGCGGGCGCCCGAATCCCATATAGTGGTCCTCCGCCCATTGGGAAAAGTGGGCGAAAATGGCATGCAAGTTATCGAGCGATGGCGCAAGGCCCACGGTGTCGTCGGCGAATAATTGGCCCGGCACCCTTGACGGTTGCCTAGAGTCATGCATGTCAACGCACCCCGGCACCTTGCACCCCAATCCTTCTATCCCGTCAAATATATCATTAACATGTATGTTAAAGAGGATTGGGGATGTTGGGCACCCTTGCCGCAGTCCAGGCTCTATTGGGATGGGGTCGGATAATATGCCCGGGGCCTCTCCATTTTTTACTTGGACAGTGCTATCCCTTTATAGAGCTTGAAGGAAGGATAGCATATGTCCCGTAATCCCATTAGCCTCTAGTTTAGAAAATAGAAGTTCATGAGGGATAGTATCGTATGCTTTCCGTACATATATAAACCCCGCATACGTGGGTAACCCTAACGCATGGCGGCGGCTTGCGATATCAAATATGCTCGCGACTTGCAAGGGGCACTCCTCCCCTGGCATAAATCCTCCTTGCCACGAGCGGATTATTTTATTCGTTTGGCATACATCTTGAAGACATTGGATTATTACACCGATTGACCGATTTACCCTAGGGGAGCTTTGCCAAATTTTCGTCTTTCTTACATTAAGCCAATAGACCACCACATGCAAGGCATGGGGGAAGATTAGCGCGAAAGAAGAGAGTGTCGCTTGACGCTCAAGTGCGCATGGGAAGATGGTAAAACTGACACACTGCTCGACTACTAAAGTCGAGACTGTTATTCGCGCGAAGCCTAGATTGGATGAGCGCGAAAGCAAAGAGTGCCATGCTCTTAGTTAGTTTTAGCTTATTGTGGCGGCTAGCCTTCCAAAGCTAACTGCTAGCACAAATCTGTTATGTTATCGTCTGGTGCTACTGAATGGCATAGTGGTGGTGCAGATGGGAGAAGATGAGTAGATGTCTCACTGCTTGTACCTTAGCAATATTGTAATTGAACAAAGGAATTGTTAAATGGTTATGTCACCTCCCTCTACTGCACTAGGCTTAAATAGCTTTCGCTCCAGATAGCTTACGATCCAGATAGCTCTAGATAGCTTACGCTCCAGATAGCTTACGCCTGCTCACACTCGCTTACGTGTCACGCGTTAGGGCTTTCCAACCGTCGTCAACAGTCTAACGACGCGGCTCGACTAGCATGGAGAATCACGACGCGGCTCATTGTGCATCGGAAACCTCGCTTAGGCGCGTCATCTGGCTAGTTAGAGTAATTGTGCGTAATTGTACGTACCGGGAGGTTTGTTCGTATAGTATGCATCAGAACCCTTGCTAATATTGCAGTTGCGACGTACCCACGTTGTACGTCCATCCAATAGAAAAGCACGAATTAGAATTAGTAACGAGTACATGTACAATGTCATGCAATGTATTGTTGCAAGACTGTACTTGTCACACTCGTACCCTCCCCCTCTTGACAGAGCTGTGAGGCCGCCACGAGGCATACCTCCGTGGTCTAAGCTCCTTTACTGAAGCAGTTATTGGGACTCGGAAATGCGCGCTGGATGAGCGTGCATGAAGTCGATGTACGCCTTAGTCTTGGCAAACTTGTGCCATTGGGGCGTCTCCAAGAAATTTTGTAGCGCAGTTGTTCGGTGTACCTCGTTCAACCGGTGCCAGACATGTGGAATGTCGTCATCACTGAAGTGCATCATGAAGAGCAAATATTTGCCTCGACGTCCAGGTAACGACTTGATGCACACAACAGATTTGTGTGAGACGTCGAACTCCTCGTCATCTCCTTCAGGAACAATCACCGGGACAACTGGTCGTAGTGGAGCGGTAAAGCACGGTCGTAAATTTTTCACATGGAACACAGGATGTAAGCGTAGTGTCGCTGGAAGTTTCAATCTGTAACTGTGTTTCCCAATTAGCTCCTCCACTGTAAAAGGTCCAAGAGGTTTGTCTATGAGTTTCATGTTGGGCTGTGCGCGTAGAAAAAGGTTTGCTATGACGAATGACACCTTGTCTCCTCTGACGAAGTGCGGTGCCGTAGACGGTTTTGTGCGTGCCTCCATCTCGTCCTTGTGTAGCTGCAACACATAGCGTACCATGGTATGTACTTCCTGTAACAATCGTAACCGCTTTGTTGCGTCTTGCGAAACCGGAATTGACGGTCGCATGCTAAACAGCAGGTATGGAGGCTCCTCAAGAGATAATCCAAAGTTAGCCTAAAACGGGGTGTGCTCAATTCCGAGTGCACGAGAGGCGTTGTACGCAAATTCCACTTGCGGTAGCAGAGTTGTCCAATTAGAACCGTCATAACAACATAAGCAACGAAGAAGCTCCTGAAATGTGCTATCCACTCGCTCCGCTAGTCCGTCTGTCTCAGGGTGTCGACTTGAAGACATGTTCAAGCGCGTTCCGAGGCATCGCCAAAGTGTCCGCCATAAGCCACTGACGATTTTCGGGTCGCGGTCACTAATCAACACACGGGGTAGTCCGTGTAATCGGTAGACTCCCTGTAAAAACAAAGTTGCAGTTTCTTCGGCGATAACAGTCTCTGTACATGGCAGAAAATGGGCCATTCGCGTTAGATGGTCTACTACAATCATCACACTGTTAAAGCCATTGCTCTCATGTAAGTGTGTCAAGTAGTCAAGACCAACTGTGTGCCGCGGTCTTGGTGAAACATGTAATGGGTAAAGAGTCGCAGCCATCTGCGGTTGAATCTTTGCTCGTCGACATACGACGCAGCGCTCACAAAAATCTTTCAAATCTTGGCGAAGTCGTTTCCACCAAAATCTGTCGAGCGCTTTAGCAAGAGTGCTAGCAACTCCTCTGTGACCAGCTGACGAACTTTCGTGCAGCTCTGTGATCAATCTCAGTCGGAGCTCAGAGTTCCGCGGAGTACAAAGGCGATCGAGGCGCCAAAAATATCCAGCTCTAGCTTCTATCCGGCTGTCTTTCGTCCACTCACCCTCGTCCCCATAAAACGAGTCTTGGGAGTACCCCTCGCGAATGAGATCAGCGAACTCAAGGCTCATCTGCAACGCGTTAACTGTCTGTACGTTTAATTATGCGTCTTCAAACAGCAGCTGGGACTTCCGTCGTAATTCTCGATCTGACGGAACCTCGCCATCCCAAAATAATGGAAATGTGGCATGAGGTACGAAGTCTAGACGCCGACTTAACAGGTCAGCTTCGATCTGAGCTCCCTTGCGATATGCAAGTGTCATCGAGCCCACAAACGGTTGCAAATCCCGCAAGTATCTTGCTTGCCGCTTGTTAAGCCTGTTGTTTTCGGTTGCCTGAGCAGATGTCGCAGTGTGTCGTGGTATGTTACGACAAGGAACTTAAAGCACCCTTCAAGATAGCGCCTCCAATGCTTGACAGCTTCGCATACGACCAAAGCTTCTAAGTCGTACGCAGAGTAAGTGTTACCACGCTCAGCTAGATTCAGCTTACGCCCAGTAAGAGATTGGTTGAAGACCTCTTCCTTGGTCTTGCAACATGATTGATGCAATCCCCATGTTGAAGCATCTATAGCTACGGTGAACGTCGCGTCCGAGCCGACCTCCGGAAGGATCAGACATGGCGCGGAAATGAGCCGTAACTTGAGAATCTCAAAGGCTTCCAAACAGGCAGGCGTCAGCGTAACCCTCTGTGGCTTGGACTTCCACAGTAAGTCCGTCAATGGAGCCGTAAGGTCGCTAAAATGATGTATAAATCTGGCATAGAAGTTACAGAACAATACGAAACTGCGAACCTCCTTCTACGTCGTAGGCACTAGCCAGTCTGCAACGGCCTCGACTTTCTTTGGTGAAACCGAAATTTTACGAGCTGACACAATGTAGCCCAGATATTCCATCTCTTGAAGGCCGAAGAAGCATTTCTTAAGGCTTAACTTCAAGCCCTCCTCCTTAAAGCGTTGTAAAACGAGACGCATGTGCTCTAGGGGTTCCTCCAAAGTGCGACTGTAAATATAAACGTCGTCGAGGTAGACAGTAACGAACTTATATAAAAAGTCGCGAAGAATGTCATTCATCATCCTTTGGAACATAGTTGGTGCATCGCACAATCCGAACGGCATGGCGAACCATTCCATTAAGCCATCGGGGGTCTGGAACGCCGTCTTGTGGATGTCTTAATCACGCACTCGAACTTGTCAAAAGCTTGAGGCGAGGTCGAGGTGAGTGTAGAAGTTCGCGTCCTTGAGCTCATCAAGCGTGTCGTCCACACGCGGAAGTGGTTAAGCATCTTTACGCGTGACTTCATTAAGGCCACGGTAGTCAATGCACAGCCGAAGCGAGCCATGAGCCTTGCGCACAAAAAGAATTAGCGAGCCGAACTCATTGTAGATGGGACGTATTAAACCAGCGTCCACGGCGTCTTTGAGCTATCGATTCAGCTCAGCGCGCTCTGCAGGGGACAATCTGCTCAGCCGCTGACGTTTCACCGGGCCTGTTGTTTCAATGGGATGATCCCACAGTCGGCTTACATGTGGAGAGTCCACACGCTGCAGTAACTCCGGGAAGTCATCGTAGAGTAAGGACCGGAAGTTTTCTCGTTGGTCTGCATTAACCTCCTCTCCAATGTGAAATTCAGTTGGTTGGTCGGCGGCTGGCGTAAGTTCAATTACGTAGAATTAAGCGTTACGTCCTTTGCTGCGGCGCGTCTTGTGCATGAGGTTCTGAACTTTGGTAGGCAATATCGGTAGACACTCATAACGTCGTTCCTCCAGATGAGTCTTCATTGTTGTGTCATCCACAAGGGATGGTAGAACCAAATTGTAAAGAGGCTTGTTTGTCGTTAAGCCATGGTAAGCCCATGACTAAATCGGCGGCACGTAAATCACGTAAGACGTAAAAAGTCCGTTGAAATTCGTGTCGAGCCAGCTCAAAAGCAACATCACAGACTGTCGAAGAAGTCACACGCTATCCGTTGGCAAGTCGAAGAGGGTCTTGGTCAAAGACTTTCGAGTCTGTAAAGCAAATAAGCGTTGTACGAAGTCCTCAAAAACGAAGTCAAGAGTCGCCGCGCAATCCATCAAACCTGAAATCTGATGTCCACCATCATGAGTTTTCACGATCAGCTCGGTTCGAATTAATGGTCGAGCTTCCGCGAGGTCATTCAGCAGGGTTGTAGTTGGCGGAGAAAAATGTTGTAGCGTAGCGATGGACTCTTCCGTGTTGAGAGGAGGTACATGTACCGAGGTGGGTTGATCACGTGATGTAGGTAAAGTTTGATCGTGAAAAGCACAATCAGCGGCGACTAACCACAACTGCACATGCCAAGGAGCTGGAGCAACCACCTCTTGCTGAGCTGCGTTCTCCACTGACTGGCGAGTAAAAAGTTGTGTTCGAGCTGGGAATTCATGGTAGAGTTTCCAGTGTTTAGTGAGCTGATTTAACTTTGTGTATTTCGGTAGAACAAAAACAGCCATCGTAGATGTCGGAGCTATCCGACGACAACTCTCGAAATGCTGTCCAATTTGTTTAGCCAACTCCCAGGGTGGATTAATGAACACCCGTTCTCCTGACAAATCCCTCTCAAGAATCGAGTCACTCGGCGAACAATGAGGTAAGTCACCGTGCGAGTTTAGACCTTCATCATCAGCACATCCCTCCAAGGTAAAGTCCAATCGTGCGTGCAGAGGTTCGAAGACGGAGTCAACCAGTTTCCAATCAATCGAACGTCTGGTTATATGTTTACGGATTGCATCCTACCGTCACTAAAGACAGTAATAAGATCCATAGTACTACTAAAGTACTACTAAGCCGCAAAACGGGGATGGGTCGGTAGCTCTAATGAGCAACGCCGACCGTCTTTGATCTCGGCCTAGCCTCCCATCGAGCGACAGACTGGTGGACACAGGGCTCGTTGAACAACAAGCACCGTCCACCTCTCCCCACCCGAGCCTAGCTCACCAAGGTCAGTGGATCCGTAGCGACACCAGACGGTCCACACAGCAAGGCGCAGCTTTCATAGTTTTGAATTTCGTCTCTCCGACAGCTTCCGCGCCACCCACTTCAAATACCAAACGTGTACCCGCTTTAGTACTACGAATGAACAAAAACAACCCTCGCTTACAAAAAAACCCCCTCCTAGGGGGCGGCGCGCCACACCGCGCCCCACTGAGCGTCCGGACGTTCCCGTCCGCTGCCAACCTCCACCAAACCCAAGTCCCATCGGGCCTGGTCGTGTGCCGCCAACACACACAATCCACTTGAAATCCAAAACAAATCCACTCCTCAAACCCCCTATATTTTCCCCCCACTGCGATTCACGCTCGGTCAATATGGCCTCGACCTCTAGCCCCCCCCCCACTTGCAGGCAGGTGCTCCAGAATGAAGCATGAAGGTGCTCAATCTGGCGATCGCCCGGAGCATGCGCGGCCTATGGACCTCTCCAACCCCATAAACCAACTCATGGGCCACCCGCTAGCCCCGTTCCTCACTGTCCCGCAACCGCCCCCTGCTGCACAGAACCTGGGCACAACTACGGACCCCTTCCCCATTCGCCGTGGATTCCAGACACCACTGGTCCTCGCGGCCCCTCGGTCAACCACGGACCTCGGGTCGGCCGATGACTTCTCTACTCGTATGATCGACTCATACCTTCTCATAGGCTAGTACTCCACCACCCCCTCCCACCTCGCTCGCTCGCTTCTGGATAGTGGATACACGGTGTCTTCCCCCCGGAATCGACTCACTCCTTGACCTCGGTGATCTCGGCCTGCTCGGTTGCCCGCCGCTGGCTGCTCGAAAGCATTAACCAACTCGACGACCTTACCACACGCGTCAAAAATATAATCGGCCGAGAACTCGTCCACCACTCGCGCTGGACAACGAACGCCACCCGCACCCACCATCCGACAGCCCCATCGACCTCCGACACCACTCCCATGCCTGTCGACCTCACTTCGGGCTTTCAAGTAATCCGTCTGGATATCCCTACCTCCTGCGTCGCGGTTGGCCTCCTGTACCAACTCGTTTCACGCCAGCGTGAACTCCGATCGGCCGGTCCGGCACCTTCCTTCGCTGCTTCTCTCCTCCCCTGCTGACTAAACAACGACATCAAAAGGTTCAATTCTTCCGAGCTGCGCCGGCCCCTGCGGTCTCAGGCCGAAGGATAAAGATCCGATCTCCCCTCTTCACTGATATCACCGGCCAAGAAACCGTCGCCCTCCTACATGACATACTCACGTCCAACCTCGCGATCTCGCTCACATCCGCCGGACAAGCCCCCTCGACCCCTCCCCCAAGCCAGATTGAGGTCCTTCATGAATTCATTCTCCAATTCGCGGAGGCCCTCCAACCTGTGGACGTTCCCACCCCGATCGAGGATGACCCCTCCTCCCTCTAGGTAAATATCCTCCACCTGCCCAATAACCCCATCCATTCACAATATGGCCCAGTTTCTATACACATATTTTCATATTCACTTCCCGAACCTGTACCCCCCAACCACCATCTTCACACCATCACCATTACTCCCCCCCCAGTCACTGGACACGTCCCAGGCACCTCCTGGGCGGCCACTTGCCTCACTACAGTCCTCATCTAGTCCCACCAATCCCTCTCACTACCTTGCATCAACGCTGATGGCACCATTCCATCCACACACTGGTTATACACCATGCTCACCAAACAGCAAACGAGTACACAACACATCACACCCCCTCACCATCCTCCCCACCCCACACCCCCCTCGACCTCTCTCACTACACAACCCTCCAAAAATTTCCCGATGGCTCATACTTCCGCTCCCACCCCTCCACCTCCCCCACCGTCACCACCAACATCCAAATCTCCCTTAGCAAAGAAATGTACTGCATACTCACATCCACCAACGGCGCAGTCACAATCCCCCTGAATCACACATTCATTCACAGAGGTACACACACCCAGTCCACATGCACCCTCACCATCACCCCCCACCACTACTCCACCTTGGGTAGAGCCCGTCTCACATACCCTATCTTCACCACGACCCCCTCCCCACCACCTCTCACTCACACCAAAAACTACACCCTCTACCGCAATCCCCCCGCCCTCCTCCTCCAATGGACCCGCCACCTCATGGTCTGCCATGTCTCCGACCAGTGGCCCCTCGAGACCTCCGACTTCCTCCTGCTCGCCGCCGAGGAAGACTCTCCCCTCGACCTCGACTCCCTCCCCGATATCAAGCTCTCCTCCGCCTCCTCCCCTACACACCGCCCTCACCACAACACCCCCCATCACTCCAAAAAATCCGCTCCAACCCCCCTTCCCCTCCCCGAACAACTCCCTCCACCACCTCAGCTGGCCTCTCCACCGCACCTCATCCCGACACGACCCTCGCCCCTCACTCCCCACTGTCACCGAAAACCCCTCCGACCCAATGGACTCCTCTACCTCATAACTTCCTCACGTCGACCACCACCCACCCCAACCCCTCTCCACCCCCCCCCCCATCTGACGCACTCCCCCCCACACATGCACACCCCCTCCCCCCCCCGACCCTCCCACTCACCTCCCCCTTCCCCTCCCCCACCGCCCCTCAGCTCGAACAAATGGATACCTCCCTAGCCGACAGGCCACCCACTGACCCCTCCCTCAAACCAGCGCCACCAGCTGGCGTCACCAAACCCACGCGCCACTCCAAAAAGAAAACCTCCCCCTCTCCCCCCTTCCACCGGCCACCCTACCCCTCTATCACCCTACATCCCGCCCACCCTCGCCCCACACTCCCCCCTCATGTCCTCTTCCCCCCACTCCCCCCCTCCTCCCCACCCCACCCTCGTTCCCCTACCGCTTGACTCACGGAACTATGCCGACTACACGCTCGACGACCTTGAAGACCTGATGGAGGAGGACCTAGAGGAAACCCGCACCACCTCCCCCGTCCCGCCCCCCTCAGACCGCCACGCCAGACCCCACAGGTCACCTCCGGCCGACAAGGCCAACCACCACCCCTAACTCCACACATGACAACCCGGAGGTTAGACCCCACAACCCCCCTACCCCTCAGCCAAATATTCGCAGCCACACTGTAAACACCTCGCTTCGGACAATTCTCCCGGCCCACTTTACCCCACACACTTGCAACATCAAATTACATAGCTACCTCTTCGACCTCAATTTCGAACATGGCATACCTATCCCCATAGGCTACCTCGACTCCTCTGCGGAGCTCTCCTTCCAATGGGGGCACTACCATGACCTTTCAAACCTATATTTCATTGCTAACTCATTAGCGAAACTCCACTCCACCGCCTCTGCCTCTTATACCGTCATCACCAATAACGAAGTTGATAATTACCACCACAATTCGCATTACCCTAGCCAATGGACTAACCTCTCTAACATAGGCTCACCCCCTCACCCGGGCATGCCCAACCACCCCCTACTCGTCCTCACCTGGCAACACTCACACTTCGGCCTCCTCCACTTAACCAACTCCTCGGCAACCTGAATTGACTCCCTCCACCACTCCCCCCCTCCCCCCCTCCTCTCTCGCTCTCTCGCTCTGTTAGCCTCCTAGAACTCCCCCCCCCCCCCCCCCCCCCCGCCCGTCGGCGACCTACGCTTACTTAACCCCCTCGCCAGAATGACACAGCCAACGCATGGTCGTGCGGAACCCACTCCCTGCTGCACACCTACTTTATCACCACAGCACCCCCCAACCAAGCGTACAACCCCCCTTACTTCGACCCCCGTACCACCGTCTACTCCCTACACTCACTCTTGTGGAACAACACCTTCCGCTCCTCTCCCCTCCCAGTTGGAAGACCTCAATTACTCACCGCCCTCCACCCCCCCAACCTCTCTCCCCCCCTCAAATCCCACCCCCCACCCTTCCCCCATCACCTACCCCTCCCCTCCCTCTCCCCCCTTCCCCTCCTTCCCTCCCCCCTCCCTTCCACCCTCCTCATGTCGACCGCCCCCCCGACGACCCTCCCAACCCCCCCGCCTCCCTCCCCTCCCCCATCCTCCCCAACCACACATCCCAACCACTCCACCTCATTACCCTCAACACCCGCGGCCTCCACACCTCCATTATGGACGTCGAACACCTCGCTACCTCGCACCAACCTGACGTCCTCATCCTCACCGAAACCAACCACGCCACCCACAAATCCCTTTGGCGTATCGCCCTCCCCCACTACTTCCTCAAAAGTTCTCGACCATACTACTCACATGTGCCCCTACCCAACGCAGGCGTTCTCTTCGCGGTCCGCAGAGCCTCGTTCCAGTCTGCCACTGTCCTAACCCCACCCCCCACCTCATCCCCCACATCGCCGGCCTAACCCTCGTCCCAAAATCAGGCACCCCCTACCTCCTCATAGGAGCGTACATGCCCCAGCTCCACACCCCCCAGATAAATCGCTTACACGCTGAAGTTGCAGCGTGGGGCCTCCGCCTGGCTGACGACCACCCGAACCACCGCATCCTTTGGGGAGGGGACTTCCACTCGACCACCACAAAAGGTACATGTTGCGAGACATGGTTTTGTATGGTAATCAAGTTGCTACACAGCAATGTTGGTCAAGTAGCATCGTGATAGTGCGGCTGTGACTCAGCACAATAAGATGATAAGCCAATCAACAATAGAGAGGATTAGCTGGCTGATGGTGGCAAGTTGCTGAGCGTTAGATATCATCTAAAGGCTCGGAATATACGTTGGCGTGTGCTCACCACAAGGTGAGTGCGTGTCCTGTGATAGGCAAGTGCTAGGCACTTGCTGAGGGTGAGATGACATGCAGTGTCACTCACCGAGTGTAACCATTCCTTATCGCCCCCTCAACTTTGATAGGTTATGGGCCCTCAAGTTGCTAGTTGTCGTAGTTTGGTACATATGTGAACCCGAGATGAACCCCACCTTCCACATTGGTTTCGGAGTCGGGCTGCGGTCCGGGGAGAGTCCGGGGGGGGCGTGGTAGTGTCGTAGTTTGGTACATATGTGGTATGTGGCCACATATGTCAACTATGCTTTTTCGGTGAGCCGGTAAGGCGCACGCCTAATACGCAGAAGGTCGAGGGTTCGATACCCGGTGAGTCCGATCACGGTATGTAAGCGTGTCACGGCCCGAGATGAACCCCCAACTTCCACATTGGTTTCGGAGCCGGGCTGCGGTCCGGGGAGAGTCCGGGGGGGGGCGTGGTAGTGTCGTAGTTTGGTGCATATGTGGTATGTGGCCACAAATGTCAACTGTGCTTTTTTCGGTGAGATTGTAAAGCGCACGCCTAATACGCAGAAGGTCGCGGGTTCGATACCCGGCGAGTCCGATCATGGTATGTAGGCGTGTCACGGCCCGAGATGAACCCCACCTTCCACATAGTTGTTGGAGTCATTTGTCTTGACGGGAACCTAGAGCTTGCTTCTCGAAGAGTGGTAGACCTTTGTGGTGTCGCACGATACGTGAGGTGCGGCTGGCTCACAAAGTGGCCGGCTCTTGCTTGTGTTTGTAGCTTTACTTCGATACCCGGCTGGTAGCGACTTGTTTGTGTCGCTTGGAGCCGGCTTGAACCCCCGAACGCCGACTCGTGTGACGTGAAGATCGGCTTGCTTCCTTTGTTATAGCTTGGCGCTTTCTGGAATTTTATTCGCTTCCGGGGCTTGTCACCCGCTTGTCAGTTTCTTTTCTCGTGAAAGCCTATAGTGGTCCGGCTGAATTTTTGGAAAGGCATCTTACCACAAGTGTACTAGCACTCCTGTACGACGTCACTTGACCGACCTTCTGAGACTCGTTTCCGATTGCCTTGGCTGTATAGACTCCGGGAGTACAACTGCGTCTTCGTTCAGCCCTTTATCGTCTCCTTTTCTGAGCCGTGTTGCCCGCTTCTTGACTGGTACTTGGTGCTTTTCTTGTTGGCAGTTTTCCTGTTTTTCTGGTGCTCTTCAGAGAGCATTCGACGTACCTGATATGGACTCCGTGAAACTACCGAAGTTCAGTGGGGAGAGACGAGACTTTGATGTGTGGAAGAAACGTTTCCGTGCATTTGGCCTGATGCAAAAGTGGGCTCCGGCTTTGCCGTCGGATGGTGCCGCTTCCTCTCAACAATAAGTCGACATGTACTCCACATTGATTCTTACGCTGACGGAGGACGACCTTTCCATTATCGAGAATGTTAGCGAGGAGGACAAGACTTGCGGCCACACTGCATAGACCGCGTTAGTCAATCATTATGAGGACGATGGTATTTACCGGTGTACGGAACTATTGCAGGACTTGGAGACGCCGCAAGCGGACGGCGAGAGCGGCATTCAATACCTGAACCGGTTAGTTCGACTGCAACGACAGCTTGCCCGAGTTGGGGACGTCGTCCACGACCGGCGTATCATCATGTACTTGGTGAAGGGCCTGCGCAGCGAATACCACTCCATCACCGACACGTGGGACGTACACGACCTCAGCATGAATACCGTCAAGCGTGATCTTCGTCAAAAGGGCATGCGCATCGAGAGTCGTGCGCAATCACATACAACGGAGGCCCCCAACGCCTACGGCTTTTGCAGCGTCTCATGATGACGCAACGACCGAGCTTTTGAAGCGGCAAGTCTCCAAGCTCCAAGACCAGCTGAAATCTCTTCACGGAGCTGCGAATACTCGTCGTACCTCATATGGCAGAGGCGGAGCGAGAATTTTTCGTGGTGTTTGCTATGGCTGTGGTAAGAAGGGCCATTGCAGATCCGAGTGCCCGGACACCAACACCGGAGGTAACTCTGCGCAGGTGGACTCCCCGGTTGCTTTTCCGGCGGTCATGGACGTGACGGCCACCCCTGCGGGGCCATTCTCTAAGGCTCGATGGGGAAACGTGGATGTGGTTGGCCGACAGCGGCGCCAACCATCACATGACTAGTGTGCGCCGTGACTTCTGTGAGTATCGAGCGCTCACCGGCCGGCTTTGGGTGAAGGGTATTTGCGCCCGCGCTGTCGGCGTGGGCTCGGTCCGCATCATTGTGAATGCTGAAGATGGAGAGGAGATTCTTGCCATGCTAAAGAATGTGCTCCACGTTCCTGAGCTATCCCGTCGTGCGTCGCGGTCTTACCATCGGCTTTTCAGCCTCACCCAAGCTCGGCGACAAGGTCATTCTGTGGTGTTAGCTGATCCCGTGGACCACCTTCGTCTTCATGCCGGTTATGGTGGTGGCGTGGTGGTTCCGTTGGAGCGCGCGCACTTGTTGGTGTGGTTGCCGGCGCGGGTTGCTTCGTCGAATCCTACCGCTTCGGTCGCTTCCGCGCCATTGGAAAAACGGTTGTGGCATTCCCGACTCGGTCACCTTGGCGAGTCACAATTGGACGGGCTCTTGGCCACTCAGGTGGAGGGTGTGGCATTTTCTGCGTCAGAGAAGTTGGGCTTCTCTGAGACATGTGTGTGTAAGTCGCAAGTCCGCCGTATCTCGCGTGAGCCGGATGACCGGAACGTTGGTGTCTTTGAGGTCCTCGGCTTAGACTTCTGCGGTCCTATGAGTGTTCCATCCTTGGGAGGACGGCGGTACAGCTTGTGTGCGGTTGATTTCCGGAGCCGTTTCATGCTGCTTGATGTGGTCTGCTCCAAGGATGAGGCTCCCGCTTCGTTCCGTCGCATGTTGACTACCATCCGTTCTCCTGGGCACACGGTTCGTCGTCTTAGGGTGGACAATGACACGGTGTTCTTAGGTGCTGCCTTCCGAAACCTCTTGGATGAGTTCAACATCGCTGTGGAGATCATTGCCCCTTACGCGCATTGGCAACATGGCCGGATTGAGCGGCAGTGGGGGACATTGGTCCCGATGGCGTAGTCAATGATCCGGCAAGCCGCGCTGCCTAAATCGTATTGGGCTCTAGCGACGGCCGCTGCGGTGCATGTCCGCAATCGTGTGCATAGTAGCGGAGCCGGCGGTGTACCTTTCACCTTGGCGACCGGTAAACGGGCTGATATGAGCTCCATGCGGGTCTTCGGCTGTCCGGCCTATGTCCACGTTGACAAGTCTCAACGCCGCAAACTTGACGATCGCGCGTGGAAGGGTGTTTTTGTGGGCTATGCTTCCGAATCACCGGCGTGGTTGGTGTACAACCCTGCTACTCGTCGGGTGGTGAGCAGCCGTAACGTGGTGTTCGATGAAGCTGCAGTCCTCTCCATGGGGGAGAGCAATGCGGAGCAACGCAATGATGATGAAGAGGACAGCATCCCGCGCACCATGTGTAGCGAAGATACATCGTCTGGGGAGTCGCCGCTACGGGAGTCGCTGCAGCATTCCGGGTCGATGGAAGATGAACGGGACATGCATTCGGGGGAGACTCCACATCCAAGGTATAATCTTCGATCCACTGCCGCACCACAGCAATGCGTACCCAGTCCAAGGTATAATCTCCGTTCAACGGGCGCTTCGGGAGATGGATGGACTGCGGGAAGTGCCGCAGCTATTTAGTCAGCCAATAGCCTGACTGTTCAAGAGCATGTGTCATACAAGCAAGCGCTGAGGAGTCCCCAATCGGGGGAGTGGGAGGCAGCTATCAAGAGCGAGTACGACTCACTTGTATCTCGGAAAACCTGGACATTGGTCCCTTGTCCTGCCGGTCGCAAACTCGTAGATTCCAAGTGGGTGTTCAAGCTGAAGCGCGATGCCAATGGACAGATTGCAAGGTACAAAGCAAGACTTGTGGCTCGCGGGTTTACTCAGGAGAAGGGTGTGGACTACCACGAGACCTTCGCTCCCACAGTGAGGGTGATTTCTATTCGAACCTTGCTCGTGCTTGCTGCTTATAATGATTGGGAGGTGGAGCAACTTGATGTGGTGACGGCATTTTTGGAGGCCAATATCGAGGAGGAAATCTACATGAGGCAGCCGGAAGGATTCCGTCACACCGACATCAATGGAGAGGAGCGAGTCTGCTTGTTGAAGAAATCATTGTATGGCCTCAAGCAAGCTCCTAGGAACTGGAATAAGACCATCACAACATGGCTAGAGGAGTATGGCTTCAGCCAATCCAAGGTGGATCCCGGCATTTACGTCTTCATCAAGGAGGGTGAGCTTTATGTCTTGGCGTTGTACGTGGACGACATCAACATCGTCGGACCAGCGGGTAGCTTCATCGTTGGGTTCAAGTCGGCTTTCGGCGAAAGGTTCAACGTGCAAGACCTCGGTACAGTGTCTTAATTGCTTGGCATGACAGTCGAGCGTGATCGTGGCAGCCGCACCATCAGGATTGGACAACAGCAATGCGTCTTAGATATGTTGGAGCGCTTCAACATGATGGGCTGCAAGCCAGTGGGCTCACGTATGGCGGTCGATGCTTTGAGCAATTGTGTGGAGACGTCGACATCAAGGTTGCCTCCCGGTCTAGTGCCGTACCAAAGCTTGATCGGCAGCTTGTTGTACGCTTCCGTAAGCACACATCCCGACATCACCATGGCTGTTAGCCACCTTAGTAAGTACATGTCCGACCCCTATCAGTCACATTGGGAGCAAGCCAAGAGGGTGCTCCGCTACCTCAAGGGGACCGCAGAGTCGGTGTTGATGTGCGGTGGCGCACCCTCATCAAAGTTGGTAGGATGGTCAGATTCTGACTACGCGAGTGATATTGGCGAGCGCCGCTCTCGCACGGCTTCATATTGGCGAAATAGTACGGCCAAGACTCCCCCGGAGTACAACGTACGGATGTGTCCATTATCATGGCCACCACGGGGATCTCACAACACACATACAAACATATCAAACCAGCACACCCGACCTAATCAACCAAACGGCCACCCTCGACGCAGCCATACTCAATATCCCACATACCTCGGCCTCCCCCGACACCCTTGACACCCTCGCCTCGCAATTCACTACACTCCTCTCTCACCACATGGACCACGCAGCCACCATATGGCCTCTCCTCCCCGCCAAAAAAACCCGTCCACCCCAGGCGTCCCTCGACCCTACTTGGCTTACTAAAAAATCACGCAAACACATTCTAAAACTCCGCCGATGTGGTACGAACAACGGCCCCCTCCCCCTCGCCCAAACCCTCTTACATGCGACCGAATGTCTCACCCCTGCCGCCATCAAACAACAGTGCCAAGCACGCATACGCCACCTACAACGCGCCACCACCACAGATAAACTGTGGAAAATGAAAACTCGCGCCCATACGGCCTACGACACCTGCCCTAAATCCTCCCACCGCCTATTGAAAATTAGAAGCGGCCTCCTCCCCCCCAACAGCGCCACCTCGACCCTCCATCGCATTACCAAACCCGATAAAACTACCACAACCTCTCCCTCCGCCGTCCTAGAGGCGGTACACCCTCACTTCGCCACCGAACTCAGCCGCGCCACCCCACAAGAACTGCCCATCCCCCCATGGGAACTCCCAGACAACCCCGACAACTTTACCATCGAACCCCGCGGGGACCCCTTTCTCACCCTCGCCGACATGATATCCCGCGACACGTTCGATAAAACCCTTAACACACTAGGCACAGGCAAAGCCCCCAGCCCCGACGATATCCCCAACAAAATAATCAAATTCTTGCCACCGGCGACCCGCTCCGCCCTCTTCTCTCTCCTCTCCCTCCTCGCCCACAAGTCCTACACCCCTCCTGAATGGCGCCACAGGACAACATGCCTGCTACATAAAAAAGGTGACCCCACCCTCGTCGACAACTACCGCCCTATCGCCCTCATGAGTAACCTCCTTAAGCTATGGACCGCACTAATCAAAGATGCAGGCTCGAAATACGCCGAAACCCACGGCATTCTGAGCGACCAACAAGACGGATTCCGACAACACCGCAGCATCCACGACGCACTTTCATCCATCATCATGACGATGGAGGACGCAAAACTCCACAACAAAGACTTCTACGTCATGTACGCGGACTTCAAAGGCGCGTTCAATGCCTCGGACCACCGCGTCATGTTCAAACACATGCGTCAACTCGGTATGATCTCCACCTTTGTCGACACATGCGAACACCTCTACGGAGTCTCATCCACCGACTACATTACCCCATACGGCCCCACCCCCCCCCATCGACATAAATCGAGGAACCTTACATGGAGACACCCTCTCCTCATTTTTTTTCACCCTCTTCCTCGAACCCTTCCTCCGCTGGCTCACGGTGGGCAGCCGGGGCTATCGCCAAGGCCCTCATGCCACTAACGTCGACCCCACAGAACCCACGGCCACATACCCAGGACACGGCTTCGCCGACGACCTCAGCCTCGCCACGGGCTCGACCGCCAACATGGCCATCCAACTCCGGAAACTCTCCCTCTTCAGCGCCTACACAGTTATGACCGTCAACATCCGAAAATGCTGCATCACCGGCGCCCTTTGGGGCTCAGGCAACGCCCTCTCCCTTGCCAACATTGCCCTCCTCGCATCCCGCCTCCAAACTCAGTTCATCACCATCAACTCCATCCCGGCCCCCATCCCCTCCATAGGCCCCTCGGACACATACCGCGTCCTCGGAGTCGAACTTAACACCCCCCTCACCTTCACCAAGCACTTGAACGAACTAAGACGTACTACCGCATCCCTCATCACCGCCCTCTCCGCCTCCCCACTAACTCAGTCCCGCAGAATCAAGGTCATCCGTGGGCTCCTTATCGGCAAACACGTCACCCTCCAGCTCGGCCTCTTCACCGACTCCCAACTCGACACCCTCGAAGGACAAATATGACGCGCACTCCGCTCCGCCGTCTCCTCGGTACGCAACCTCCCCCGCACCGCCCTCCACCGCCCTACCACAGACCTAGGATATGGCCTCCCCTCCCTCAAAGCCCACGCCGCACAACTCAATGTTTGCCACCTACATAAAATCATGAACAACCCAGGATATCGAGGCCACATGGCCCGAGCACACATCCGCACCATCTCCACCACATACTCCCACTGGCCCACTGAATCCATCATGTCAGGCCGCTACACCCCACCCACACTCAAATGCCTAGTACGGGCCCAACGCGGCGCGGGCACCCTATTCCACAACATCCCTCCACTCTCCCTCACCAACCCCATTGCCTCCACACTCCGCGCCCATTTCACCAGCCAAGACAACACCCTCCTCGCCTCACTCCGAGACAAAGCCACACACATCACAGACCCTCACACATATAAACAAGCATACTGTGATTTCTCTCCCCGCAAAACACACGCCTCCCTCCTACCTCGCCTCACCCCCCTCTGGAAAAATAACATAACCACATGGCCCCAAGTCCTCCTCCGCGCCACCCCCTCCTCCTTCATACTCAAAACATGCAAATCCATCTCCACACTCACGGGGTCCACCACCCCACTTTCAGTCCCCATTCGCCTTCTCGCCGCAATCCCTACCGAACCCTCCGATACTATCCACAACCGCCTGCCCATCACAAGCCTCACCCCCAAACAAGCACCCCCCCACCACTGTCCACCCCTCATGGATTCCCCTCCTTTCCCCACGCCTCCCCCGCTCCCCCCCCCACCCTCTCATCCGGCATCCACGCCTCCCGCACCAAAACCTCCCCCCCCCCGGCACCCACCACGCACATCGACACAAAATACCCCACCCCCTCAGACCATCACTACCCCCCCTTCGACGTTACGCGCATCATTTCCAAACACAGGGACACTGAATACGGCCAAACACAGTACATGGCTGAATGGGCCCCGGAACACCTCACGGAATGGGACATACAACTCCAACTCGACGACGGCTTCCACCTCATTTCCTCCACCCCCACTTCGGTACACCTCCCCACCCCCTCCCCCGCCAACTGCTCCATATATCACGACCCACTACACACATAACCCACCTCCACCTGCTGCACATGCCTGCACTTTGCCGTCCATTCCCAATGCCGCCCCGCTGAGGGACCCGCCACATGGCAGTGCGAATGGTGTGCTCACGGCCAGCAACACGACCTCACCCGCCTCCACGAGGTCCAGTGGGCCCCATGCCTACAACTACACGACACCATCAATGAGACCCCCTCCGGCCCTACCGCCCTCACCGCATTTAACTCCGGCTTTGCCCCCCCTACGACACCCATCCCGCCAGAACCCGGACCCCCTCCATGGACGCACCCCCTAATCACATTCAAGCACGACCCCATCCACCCCGACCTCGACATGCTCCCTACCGGTAAATTCGCCATCCACACACACCCATCACTACACGACACCACTATCCTTTGCACCCCGGACACCCGCGTGGTCACCACCCTTAACGGCCCCCACGTCCGCCACCTATTTCAACTCTTCCGGCCCGACCTCTCGCAGCACACGTTTGAAGAGGAGGTCTACCACCTCCTCACCCGCCTAGGCTCCCGCTCAGAATCCACTCACCCTCACCCGCCACCACCACCCGTAATAGATGGGCCACTAGAGAGGACCTACTCACCGCACTTCGCCACACATTCCATATTCAGACAGAACTCTACTCCGACCCCCTCAATAAATCCCTTCACTCTCACACCTACCACTCCCTATACCCCGAAGACTTAGTATTCTCATCTAGCGGCAGCAATGCCCCACACACATGGCACGGCACCAACATCGCCAACCCAGAATACGACCACGAATGCATGCGCCGCGCCATGGAACACGCAATCACCAGCGCACACCTCACAGCCTCTCACACACCCAGCGCAATCATCCTCATACTCCCCCGATGGGAACACACACCATACCGCCACTCCAAATACATCAACTCCCCATATACACACCACCTCTACACCCTTCCCAACGACGCAAGCACCTTCCTACCCCCCGACCAACACACTGGCCACCCCACACCTACCCCATTCGGAACACGCTGGATGGTCGACATCTACCTCGTCGCTAGCCCCCTAGCCCTCTCCACCCTACCCTCACACACTGCCATGACCGCACTCCACAACACTCTCGAGTCTATCTACGACACTCACCTCCCCAACCCCATCATCACCATCCCACCTCCACACCTCACCGACTCCTACTCACCACACGCAGCAGGCATCTACCACCTCCCCCCCAACCCCACTCACCCCCTTACCTACCCCCTCCATGAACGCATGCAACTAACATACCCCCCACCAGAGGAATCCTTGCTTGGAACTGGCAGGACTTCGTTTACACAGACGGCTCCAAGAAGGGAGGCAACTCTCCCCTCGGGACAGCCGCTACCCACCCAGCCTCGGACACCCGCATCAAAATTATGGTGACCTCTAACCCTCCATCCCACACTATCACTCGCGCTGAATTAGATGGCATTGACATAGGCCTCCAACTTGGCCATACCCATCTCCTTACAAACAGTGCGTGCTCCCTCCGCCTCATACAAGGCTACTTGAACTGCCCATCCGCTTACCGCCACAACATCCACCGCGACACACTCCTATCCATCACACACACCCTCAAAATCCGCTGCAACGCTGGCATCCGTACACACCTCGGCAAAATTAAAGCACACAACCACTCACTCGGAAACGACCTCGCAGACACTCTAGCTAACCAAGTCGCGGATGGTCACCCACCCGACACTACATAAACCACAAGTTAAGAGATCACGATAGGCCACTGGACCTGGCCATACACCCTCATTCCACACACCCTAGGGGAACCCATACCCTACAAATACACCAACCTCAAAGCTGACGCTCACACCTACAACACCAAACACACACACGCACCCCTCTCGCAAACATCCAAACAAGGTGCCCTCCTCGCCCGCGCCGCGGAGGACGGCGCCGACTTCTCTTTTCTAAAAAAACACACAACGCTCACAAATATCCAATTCACCCACAAGCAAGAATTCATGTGGGGAGTCCACAACACCCGCCTTCTCACACACAACCCCACCCTACTATGCCCCTTGTGTGGCCTGTGAAAGTTGAGGGGGCAGTTAGGAATGCTTACACCCGGTGAGTGACACTGCATGTCATCTCACCCTCAGCAAGTGCATAGCACTTGCCTATCACAGGACACGCACTCACCTTGTGGTGAGCACACGCCAACATATATTCTGAGCCTTTAGATGATATCTAACGCTCAACAACTTGCCACTATCAGCAACCTAATCCTCTCTATTGTTGATTGGCTTATCATCTTATTGTGCTGAGTCAAAGCCGTACTATAACGGTGCTACTCGACCAACATTGCTGTGTAGCAACTTGATTACCACACAAAACCATGTCTCGCAACACTCCCCCTTGCTACGCAGGCAATCCCATGATGGCATTGCACAACTTGCCATGCCTTGCACTCTCTAATGGCTTGGTAAGCACATCAGCAAGCATGTTCTCCGTCGCACAATATTGCACCTCGATGTCTCCGCTCTCCACCTTCTCCCGACAGAAGTGGTACCTCACGTCCATGTGCTTGCTGCGTCCGGTCGTCATGCTATTCTTGCTGAGTGCAATACAACTCTGATTGTCCTCGTGAATTGTGATGGAGACCCGGAGTCTTGGTGAAACTCGTGGAGTAGTTGCTTCAAAAACATCGCCTCCTGAGTGGCCGCAGTCAACGCCATATACTCTGCCTCCGCTGTCGACAACGCCACAGTTTGCTGCCGCTGACTTTTCCAGGTCACCGCTGCACCGTTGAGCATGAACACATACCCCGTGCGAGAGCGGCGCTCGCCAATATCACTCGCGTAGTCAGAATCTGACCATCCTACCACCTTTGATGAGGGTGCGCCACCGTACATCAACACCGACTCTGCGGTCCCCTTGAGGTAGCGGAGCACCCTCTTGGCTTGCTCCCAATGTGACTGATAGGGGTCGGACATGTACTTACTAAGGTGGCTAACAGCCATGGTGATGTCGGGATGTGTGCTTACGGAAGCGTACAACAAGCTGCCGATCAAGCTTTGGTACGGCACTAGACCGGGAGGCAACCTTGATGTCGACGTCTCCACACAATTGCTCAAAGCATCGACCGCCATAGGTGAGCCCACCGGCTTGCAGCCCATCATGTTGAAGCGCTCCAACATATCTAAGACGTATTGTTGTTGTCCAATCCTGATGGTGCGGCTGCCACGATCACGCTCGACTATCATGCCAAGCAACCAAGACATTGGACCGAGGTCTTGCACGTTGAACCTTTCCCCGAAAGCCGACTTAAACCCAACGATGAAGCTACCCGCTGGTCCGACGATGATGCTGTCGTCCAAGTACAACGCCAAGACATAAAGCTCACCCTCCTTGATGAAGACGTAAATGCCGGGATCCACCTTGGATTGGGTAAAGCCATACTCCTCTAGCCATGCTGTGATGGTCGTATTCCAGTTCCTTGGAGCTTGCTTGAGGCCATACTATGATTTCAAGTCTGTTGTTTGGACTTGTAACTGATGGGCCCGCGTCCGAGGGTGAACAGATAGCCGGAGCGAGACTTGCGGGTGCTGCTGTCGTTGGCCCAATTAGCGTCGGCAAAGCCTGTGAGTTAGAGGGTGTGGTCCAGGCCCCCCCCCAACGTCAGGCGCATGTCGATGGTGCCATGGAGGTAGCGGAGGACCTTTTTCAGAGCCTGCAAGTGTGCCTCGGTGGGTGAGGCTTGGGCAGAGCCGAGGATGCTCAACGCCGTGGAGACATCGGGGCGTGTACAAACGGCTGCGTACTGGAGGCTGCCCAGGAGGCTGGGGTAGACGTCCTTGGCCACCCCTGTGAGAGAGGGCGAATTCAAGTGTGCAAGGCCGGCGAGAAAGCCCGGGTCCATAAGAAGTGACGACGGCTTAGAGTCGGACATGCCGTACTTGGCGAGGATGTCGCGCATGTACTTGGACTGGTCCAGCGAGATTGTGCGCGTGGAGCGATCGCGGGTAATGTGCATGCCGAGGAGTTGGGAGAGGTCGCCTAGGTCCTTGATCTTGAACCGTGCTCCGAGTTGGGCTTTGAACGATGCGAGTCAAGTGGCATCATTGCAGGCCGCGGGAATGTCATCGACGTACATGGCGATCATGGCGAAGACGTGGCCGGTGCGAAAGATGTAGATGCACGGGTCGGAGACGCATTGTTGCCATCCATGGTCGACGAGCCATGCACGAAGTAGCATGTTGAACTCGCGGGGGGACTGCTTAAGGCCGTAGAGGCAGCGCTTGAGGTGACAAACCTTGGACGTTCCATCGGTGAAGCCGAGGGGCTGGCGGATGTACACATCCTCCCGGATGGGGGCGTAGAGAAACGCTGTGTCGATGTCAAGCTGGCAGAGTTCAAGGTCGTGGGCGGCTGCGATGGTTAGGAAGAGACGCAGGCAGGCCATGCGGATGACCGGGGAGAAGGTCTCCGTGTAGTCCAGTCCAGCGCGTTGACTGCACCCCTTGGCAACGAACCGCGCTTTGAAGCGGGAGACGTCGCCGGCTGTATCCGACTTGACTTTGAAGATCCACATGCTGTTAACGACCATGCGGCCTGGGGGGAGGTCCACAAGGTCCCACGTGCCGTTGCTGATGAGGGAGGAATACTCTTGTTGCATAGCGGCTTGCCATTGGGGGGCTTGGGCGCTGTCCAGCGCAGCCCGGTAGGATTTTGGTTCCACACACTCTCGGGCGGAGAGGAGGGCGACGGCAGTAGGGGACGTGCCGGCATGTCTATGTGGGGGACCCGTGACAAGGTCGGGGACGTGAGGGTGCTCAAATATGTCCTCTTGAGCTTTGCCTTGTTCATGATCACAACACGCCGTTACGAGGGTCGGTGGGTAGTCGGACAAGTGGGCAACCATATCGCCGTAGCGAATGGGGTGGGAGCGGAGCCGAACATGGCGAGGGGCTGCCGGGGGGGGTAGGGGTGTGGGTAATGTGAGGTCAATGGGGTGGGATAGGGGTGAGTCTACGGGTACGTCTTCCGAAGAGTCGGTGATGGCCGAGTCGACGGAGGGTTGTGTGCCGAAGCCTGGGGTGTCTTCCTGAAAGACAACATGTACGGAAGTGGTGATGCGACGCGTTTCCGGATTGTAGACACGATACCCGGGTGCGTCAGGGGGATAGCCCACCATGACGCCGCGAAATGCTTTTTCACTGAGTTTCCGACGTTGTTTGTCGGGGACCTTGGCGAAAACGGCGCAGCCGAAGACGCGGAACTTGGAGGCGTTAGGCACCGACGACGTAAGGAGTGTGAGGGGGACGCCCCCATTAGGTCCGACCGAGCGACTGTACGTGCGGTTGCGAAGGTACACAACAGTGCTGACAGCGCACGACCACATGGAGTTGGGAACGGCCATGTTGTGGAGCATCGCCGATGCATTGTCCCGGATAGTGCGCCAAGGACGTTCGGCCTTGCCGAGCATGTGGTGGGCGTATGGGGCAGAGAACTGCAACCCGACGCCGAGGTGTGCGCACATCCGGCGAGTGACAGCAACTTCAAACACAGAGTCGGAGTCAAACTTGAGGACCGGTGCGAACGCGCCCGTCTGAGAGTGATGGCGGGCATGCAAGTGTTTGATGTCCAAGAGGATTGTTTCCAACTCCGAACATGCGTCGTCTTTAGACTTAAGGAACCGCACCCACATGTAGTTGGTGTGGTGGTCGATGACGAGCACGCAGTAACGGAGGCCATGTGGGGAGGGGACATTGACCGGGCCCCAGAGGTCAGCGGACAGGTTGAGGAGGGGGTGGGACGGCTTCGCGCAAGCGGCTGTGTTGCGTGGTGCAGCTGTGGCTTTGTGAAGTAAGCAAGAGTCGCAAGAAACTTTGGTTACATCGCTAGCTAACACAAGGCTAGTCGAGACACCGTGATTATGCTGGGCCTGAAGGCTGTGCATGTTGAGGTGGCCAAACCGACGGTGCCATAGGACGGGATCACACTGGGCAGTAAGGGCAACTTGAGGTGAGGCGTCAAGTTCCGCCGGTGCGGATGGGCTGGAAGGGAGGTCCGGCTGGTGGGGAAGGAGGTAGAGACCGTTTCCGGACGGTTCTAGCACACGCATACGTGTGGGTACCAAAAGCATGCCAGTGTCAGAGTTGGAGGGGAAGATGAATTCACATCCGCTGTGAGTTTGCATCCAGCTGACACTAAGTAGTCTGCTGATACGCTGTGCGGAGCGAGATGATAGGGCAGGGGTGTAGAGTGCATACACAGTGCGGTGAATGAGCTGGCCAGAGGCAAGTCTGACAGAAATCCGCACTGAGCCACTGCCCTTAACGTCAACGCCGACACCGCCCACGCGAGAGGGAGCGGAGGGGGGCGTGAATTTCACGAAGTCATCCCGGAACGCGGTGAGGTTAATCGAGCAGGCGGAATCAACGACCCAAAACTGTGACATGTTACGACCCGGGGCGAGGGAAGAGGAGGATGCCACAGAGCTGAATGGGACACTCACCTCGTCGTCATCGTAGTCATCAGCGCAGTCCTCGAGGGTGGGTAGGCAGTCGGTGTCATCGGCGGGGGCGTCGTCGGCAGGGACGTCGCTCAGCAGCGCAGCGTGAGCAGAGGGGGTGCCGTCGGCGGCGCCGTACTTCTGGACTGTCATCCTACGCTTGGCGAGATTCCACTTAAGGATAGCGTCATCCGTGGCAGTGCAGGCGGACATGAGATGGTTGAGGCTGCCACAAACGCCACACTTGTTGGGTCGATGGCCGCGAGGGTTACGGTGTGGTGGGCCTCGACCGTTGTGCGAGCCGCGGCCCGCAGCGACGAACGCGGAGATGGGAGGGGGTGATATGGCCGGAGCGGGTGTGTCCGGGGCAGGGTCGTCGTCCATGTTGTGCGCAAGGTGGAGAATGTTGGCCATCACTTCATCAACCGACATGATGTAGTCCGTGTCAAAGGCGTTGATGACGCATTGCTACGCATGACGGTGTGGGCCGCTGCTGGAAATACCGCGCAGCATGAGGAGACCGAGGTGGTGGGGGTGGATGGCAACGGAGCCATCAACCAATTGGCATGTGTCGTTGTAGTCGTCAAAGGTCTCGCGCATGTAGTGGACATAGTCACTGAGTGACTGACCATGGCGCTGTCTGACCGTCAGGTTGTCCAGGAGGGACAATGAGTGAGCAAAAGACCGACAGTCGAGGCGTTCACACAGGATGTCCCACGCGGCAGCGGCGCAGTCAGGGCGGGCTGGAGAAACGGATTTCATCGCTTGGTAAGCGCGCTAATTCGCGCTGGCTGCATGGAGACGCAGCGTGTAGGCGTAGTGCTGTGCTGGTTCGTCGAGCCAAACGCCGGAGTCGCGGATGGCGAGCTGTGGAATGAGGTATGCGGCCTTGATGGAGAGGAAATTAAGGAAGGTCCTCTTCCATTGCTTAAAGTCCGTGGTCGGGCCCATGACGGGGACCGACATCTTCATGGACCGGTTGAGGGCGTCCTTGTCGAAGCCGGGGGCTTCGTGTGCCGCCCGGCCGATGACCACCGGGTCAATAGTGGGGCGACGACGGCCACGGGTGGCGGGGTCGCCATGTTGGAATGGGGGAGAATGCTGGCCATGAAAGGGAGGAGGTGGAGCGCTGCGCTGGTGGCTGAGTCGCTAGGATAATATAAAAATAAAAAGGTAAGCTACGGCTGGCGTGCAACCTGTGGATGCGTATTCACCCGATGGTGCGCCCCCCCGTTCTCCAGCTTGGACATGTGTGCACCATGTCCACACACGACGAGTGCGTCGGTGTGGGTGGCTGGCTATCGCCGTCGAGTGGCTGACTTAAGAGGGGTGGTGGCGGGTTTTAAATCGCAGTTTATACTGGCGATACCGCCGACTACAAGTTGAAAGTACTAGGTGTCTAGAGAAACTTGCCTTCTGCGGGAGAGCTGTCGATCGCAGCTCGCCGAACCATGTTGTCGCGCGTGAGTGACGTGAGGCGGGGGCCCATAACCTATTGAACCATGCAAACACACTTAGTGTGGAAGATAACTTACGCAAACGTAGTTACAGTCACAGTCCCGCAAACGGAACAGTTACGGCGACAACCAGCCTACATGCGTGGTGTCGGGACAACAGAAGTGGGAGAGCTGTAGCCTAGCGACAGCTCTGTACCGAGTCAAACAGTTTATCGGTATGTCCGATCTAGACATGTACTAATCATATCTAGAGTAGCTTACAATAGCTATCTGCAACTAATACGTATACGGTATTACTTACAACAATCTCCCGAAGCGCCCGTTGAACGGAGATTATACCTTGGACTGGGTACGCATTGCTGTGGTGCGGCAGTGGATCGAAGATTATACCTTGGACGTGGAGTCTCCCCCGAATGCATGCCCCGTTCATCTACCGTCGACCCGGAATGCTGCCGCGACTCCCGTAGCGGCGACTCCCCCGAAGGTGTATCCCGTTCTTCGCTACACATGGTGCGCGGGATGCTGTCCTCTTCATCATCAGTGCGTTGCTCCGCATTGCTCTCCCCCATGGAGAGGACTGCAGCCTCATCGAACACCACGTTACGGCTGCTCACCACCCGACGAGTAGCAGGATTGTACACCAACCACGCAAGGGATTCGGAAGCATAGCCCACAAAGACACCCTTCCACACCTGATCGTCAAGTTTGCGGCGTTGATACTTGTCAACGTGGACATAGGCCGGACAGCCGAAGACCCGCATGGAGCTCAAATCAGCTCGTCTACCGGTCGCCAAGGTGAAAGGTACACCGCCGGCTCCGCTACTATGCACACGATTGCGGACATGCACCGCAGCGGCCGTCGCTAGAGCCCAATACGATTTAGGCAGCGCGGCTTGCCGGATCATTGACTGCGCCATCGGGACCAATGTCCCCCACTGCCGCTCAATCCGGCCATGTTGCCAATGCGCGTAAGGGGCAATGATCTCCACAGCGATGTTGAACTCATCCAAGAGGTTTCGGAAGGCAGCACCTAAGAACACCGTGTCATTGTCCACCCTAAGACGACGAACCGTGTGCCCAAGAGAGCGGATGGTAGTCAACATGCGACGGAACGAAGCGGGAGCCTCATCCTTGGAGCGGACCGCATCATGCAGCATGAAACGGCTCCGGAAATCAACCGCACACAAGCTGTACCGCCGTCCTCCCAAGGATGGAACACTCATAGGACCGCAGAAGTCTAAGGACCTCAAAGACACCAACGTTCCGGTCAGCCGGCTCACGAGAGATACGGCGGACGTGCGACTTACACACATCACACGTCTCACAGAAGCCCAACTTCTCCGACGCAGAAAACGCCACACCCTCCACCTGAGTGGCCAAGAGCCCGTCCAAGTGCGACTCGCCAAGGTGACCGAGTCGGGAATGCCACAACCGTTTTTCCAATGGCGCAGTGGCGACCGAAGCGGTAGGATTCGACGAAGCAACCCGCGCTGGCAACCACACCAACAAGTGCGCGCGCTCCAACGGAACCACCACGCCACCACCATGACCGGCATGAAGACGAAGGTGGTCCACGGGATCAGCTAACACCACAGAATGACCTTGTCGCCGAGCTAGGGTGAGGCTGAAAAGCCGATGGTAAGACCACGACGCCCGACGGGATAGCTCAGGAACGTGGAGCACATTCTTTAGCATGGCAGGAATCTCCTCTCCATCTTCAGCCTTCACAATGATGCGGACCGAGCCCACGCCGACAGCGCGGGCGCTAATACCCTTCACCCAAAGCCGGTCGGTGAGCGCTCGATACTCACAGAAGTCACGGCGTACACTAGTCATGTGATGGCTGGCGCCGCTGTCGGCCAACCACATCCACGTTTCCCCATCGCGCTCGAACATGTGTCGAGCCTCGGAGAATGGCCTCGCAGGGGTGGCTGTCACGTCCATGACCGCCGGAAAAGCAACCGGGGAGTCCACTTGCGCAGAGTTACCTCCGGTGTTGTTGACGGGGCACTCGGACCTGCGATGGCCCTTCTTACCACAGCCATAGCAAACACCACGAAAAATTCTCGCTCCGCCTCTGCCATATGAGGTACGACGAGTAGTCGCAGCTCCTTGAAGAGATTTCAGTTGGTCTTGGAGCTCGGAGACTTGCCGCTTCAAAAGTTCAGTCGTTGAGTCATCAAGAGACGCTGCAAAAGCCGTAGGTGTTGGGGGCTCCTTTGTATGTGATTGCGCACGACTCTCGATGCGCATGCCCTTTTGACGAAGATCACGCTTTGACACTATCCATGCTGAGGTCGTGTACGTCCCACGTGTCGGTGATGGAGTGGTATTCGCTGCGCAGGCCCTTCACCAAATACATGATGATACGCCGGTCGTGGACGACGTCCCCAACTCGGGCAAGCTGTCGTTGCAGTCGAACTAACCGGTCCAGGTATTGAATGCCGCTCTCGCCGTCCGCTTGCGGCGTCTCCAAGTCATGCAATAGTTCCGTACACCGGTAAATACCATCGTCCTCATAATGATTGACTAACGCAGTCCATGCAGTATGGCCGCAGGTCTTGTCATCCTCGCTAACATTCTCGATAATGGAAAGGTCGTCCTCCGGCAGCGTAAGAATCAATGTGGAGTACATGTCGACTTGTTGTTGAGAGGAAGCGGCACCATCCGACGACAAAGCCGGAGCCCACTTTTGCATCAGGCCAAATGCACGGAAACGTTTCTTCCACACGTCAAAATCTCGTCTCTCCCCACTGAACTTGGGTAGTTTTACAGAGTCCATAGCAGGTAAGTCGGATGCGCTCGCAAGAGCACCAAAAAATCAGGAAAATTGCCACCAAGAAAAGCACCAAGTACCGGTCAAGAGGCGGGCAACACGGCTCAGAAAAGGAGACGACAAAGGATTGACCGAAGACGCAGTTGTACTCCCGGAGTCTATACAGCCAAGGCAATCAGAAACGAGTCTCAGAAGGTCGGTCAAGTGACGTCGTACAGGAGTGCTAGTACACTTGTGGTAAGATGCCTTTCCAAAAATTCAGCCGGACCACTATAGGCTTTCACGAGAAAAGAAACTGACAAGCGGGTGACAAGCCCCGGAAGCGAATAAAATTCCAGAAAGCGCCAAGCTATAACAAAGGAAAGCAAGCCGATCTTCACGTCACACGAGACGGCGTTCGGGGGTTCAAGCCGGCTCCAAGCGACACAAACAAGTCGCTACCAACCGGGTATCGAAGTAAAGCTACAAACACAAGCAAGAGCCAGCCACTTTGTGAGCCAGCCGCACCTCACGTATCGTGCGACACCACAAAGGTCTACCACTCTTCGAGAAGCAAGCTCTAGGTTCCCGTCAAGGCAATTGACTCCAACAACTAGCAGCTAGAGGGCCCTACAAACGGTCAAACCCTACAAACCCGCGTCATACGCGGAGGGCCCATAACATGTGAAAGTTGAGGGAGCAATAAGGAATGCTTACACTCGGTGAGTGACACTGCATGTCATCTCACCCTCAGCAAGTGCCTAGCACTTGCCTATCACATGACACGTATTCACCTTGTGGTGAGCACACGCCAACATATATTCTGAGCCTTTAGATGATATCTAACGCTGAGCAACTTGCCACTATCAGCAACCTAATCCTCTCTATTGTTGATTGGCTTATAATCTTTTTGTTCTGAGTCACAGCCGTACTTTCACGGTGCTACTCGACCAACATTGCGATGTAGCAACTTGATTACCACACAAAACCAATTCGCTAGCAATGGCCACATGGCCGGTAACTGCCCCACCATGTCTGGCCTAAGACAGGAACGACACAGCAACGCGTTGCAACTCCTACTCTCCCTCTTGGAACGCCACAACGGAGGCCGCTGGGAGACCGTCACTGCGGACTTCGGAAACAAACCCATCAAATCATTCGATTCCCCCACTCCCCCCCACACCCCTCTTGACTGTCACCCCCCTCACCCCACCCACATGCCCACCCGCCTCGTTACTGCTGACGAGGGTCTCTCGCCCGACTCTCTAACCTCGTGCCCCGCCATCCTCCCCCCTGAGATTCCCCCCCCTGCGCTACGACCCCCGGCGCACAAACCCGATTTCATCCGCCTCCTCGAACCTCGATTCGTCGGCCACACAAACGGTCGCCGCCGATACTCATCAATTAAGAAAATTCAGATAGGGGAGTGGAAGTACTGCACAGACCACAACCTATACCATACAACCCATTTGATTCGAGCCAAATACACACCCCTTGCAAAAGCCATTTGCAACCACTGGCCAGGTACCGAGGTCGACATCCTCCCCATCGTCATGAGCCGCACGGGTACACCGCACTCATCCACCATAGCAAGTCTCACCTCCCTACTTACCGCCCGCACAGACCCTCCTGACAAACTCATCTACAAAGCACAACTCGACACTTTGGTCGGCGGCGTTGAAGGCGCCCTTGAAGTCGGCATACATGACGTAGAAATCCTTGTGGTAGAGCTTGGCGTCCTCCATCATCATGATGATGGAGGATAGAGCGTCGGGGATGACGCGATGTTTCCGGAATCCATCCTGCTCGTCGCTAAGGATGCCGTGGGTTTTTGCGTACTTTGAGCATGCATCTTTGATTAGTGCGGTCCACAGTTTGAGGAGGTTGTTCATGAGGGCTATGGGGCGATAGTTGTCGAGTAGGGTTGGGTCACCTTTCTTATGGAGGAGGCATGTGGTGCTATGGCACCATTCAGGAGGGGTATATGACTTGTGGGCTAGGAGGGAGAGGAGAGAGAAGAGGGCGGAGCGGGTCGCAAGGGGTAGGAATTTGATGATTTCGTTAGGGATACCGTCGGGGCCGGGGCCTTTGCCCGTGCTTAGCGAGTGAATAGCTTTATCGAATGTGTCGCGGCTTATCATGTCGGAAAGGGTGAGGTAGGGGTCTCCGCGGGGTTCGATGGTAAAGTCGTTAGGGTTATCCGGGAGTTCCCACGGGGGAGTGGGTAGTGCGGGTGGGGTGGCGCGGCTGAGCTCGGCGTCGAAGTGTGAGTGTACCGCCTCTAGGACGTCGGAGGGAGAGGTTGCATTAGTTTTATCGGGTTTGGTGATGCTATGGAGGGTCGAGTTCGCGCTGCTGGGGGGGGAGAGGGCCGCTTTTAATTTTCAAGAGGCGGTGGGAGGATTTCGGGCAAGCGTCGTAGGCCGTGTTTTTATTTTCCTCAATATATCTGTGGTGGTGGCTCGTAGGAGGTGGCGTATGCGTGCCTGGCATTGTTGTTTGATGACGGTAGGGGTGAGATAGTCGGTCGTATTTAAGAGGGCCTGTGCTAGGGGGAGGGGGGCGCTATTGGTACTACATCGGCGAATTTTTGAATATGTTTGCGTGTTTTCTTAGTTTGTCAAGTGGGGGTGAGGGACGTTTGAGGTGGACGGGGTTTCTTCGGGGGGAGGAGGGACCATATGGTGGCTGCGTGGTCCATGTAGCGGGAGAGGAGAGTGGTGAATTGCGAGGCGAGGGTGTCGAGGGTGTCATGGGAGGCTGTAGACGGGGGTGTATTGAGTATGGCTGCATGGAGGGTGGCTGTTTGGTTGATTAGACCGGGTGTGCTGTTTTGATATGTTTTTATGTGGTCCGGTGTGAGACGAAGTTTGAAATTGAGTGTGCGGGTGGTGTGGTGTGTGTGGGGTTGGGCATGGGGTGAGGGGGGATGAGCTATGAGAGAGGAGGGGGCAGGAATTACGAGGTGGATTGCAGAGTGGTCTGTTAAGTGTGAGGGGGAGGGGAAGACCGAGCATGCGGACGGTGAGTGGACGAGAGGAGAGGGAGGCGTGGCGAGCCAGTGGTCGAGGCAACCGCCGCTGTGGGGGAAGGTAGGGATCCCGGGTGTAGGGGACGGAGGTTGGACTCGAGTAGTGAGGTGAGGGGGGGGTTACCGGTACCTTGTGTGGTGGTCGAGTGGAAGTCCCCGCCCCAAAGGATGCGGTGGTTCGGGTGGTCGTCCGCGAGTCGGAGGCCCCACGCTGAGACTTTGCGTATAAGCGGGTCAGCTAGTGGTTGTGGAGTTGGGG
>JAPMLY010002578.1:0-12500 GCA_026401115.1 Tetraselmis chui
TCTGTCTCTTTATCTCTGTCTGGAACATTGTCGGTAACTGCAGGGCGCGCGCTTGCGCGCGCGCGGGGGGTGCGGAGCGAGGAGATCCCCTCTAGGGTCGCGTGGGATAGTTGCTTACAAAAAGTAAGAACGATATGCATGGGAGGTGGGGGATCCCTGGTTGATGCGCGTGATGCGAACGTGGGCGGCGATGAATGAGATGGGATTGGGTATCTATCGGGTACTTTATCATATCAAAGCCAATGATTACAAAAACAAATTGTGAGAGACATAAGCTTAGTCTGTACATGATTACAAAAATACAAAGAACGACATGCACAAAGAACTACGGGTCACTCCTTGTATACTGTATTGGAAATATGGCCAATGCTATATAAGTATGAAATATCAATCGGGTACTTTATTATATCAAAGCCAATGACTATCTTAATGATTACAAAAAGAGAGACATAAGCTTAGTCTGTACATGATTACAAAAATACAAAGAACGATATGCACAGAGAGACATAAGCTTAGTCTGTACATGATTACAAAAATACAAAGAACGACATGCACAAAGAACTACGGGCCACTCCTTGTATACTGTAATACGCGCCTTTCGCAAACGCAGGACGAAATGCAGAACGAGATGAAATTCCGCTAACCTGTACAAAAACGTACTAAAACCGTTAAATTTCATCCCCTCCCACGCTGTCAAAATACCTGTATTTCGCACCTGTAGGACGAGATTTGGATGTAGGACGAGATTATAACGCTCACGGGTACAGGCCAGAGCAAGTCGCGCACGAGTGATGGCGGCCGGAGAAGGGCAGCTTTGGTTCTTCGTTACAACACGTCGCAGGAACTTGAGCCCAAGTTTCGTATGGTATCTGATTACAAGGGAATCGCGCGGGACAGGCACGGTCTGCACCAGTTTTAAGCCTAAACCGACAACAACGACGGAATCACGCGCTTCCCCGCTAGGTGGATTCGCCGCCGCCTGGCGTGCACATGTTAGTGCACGGGTTGCCCCGCCCACACCCTTTACTCCTTCTACCTCCGCCACATATACGGTTGCATGAGACTTCGGGGTTCGGGAGTTGCCGGAGTCACTCACGATGCTCGCATGGGAGGCTCGGGGATTGTTGTTCGGGGTGGTGGTCTCTCTACCTACCCCCGCCATTGCTCTCGCTTCGCTCTTCACTTTCCACCTTCAAGTTGCGTCCACCGCCTAAAATACGCCTCACTACGTTCCCAAGCCTGCCGAGCATCCCAAAATTAGGCGAGTCTACCATTGTGCTAGCTTTGGTTTTCGACACCCAAGTGACAGCACGCGCGATCCCCTCTAACAGGAACCTTGAGCGAGCATCTTGCGCGAGGTTCCAACGGAAGGTTAAGGAAGTTCAGACGTAATATACTAGTTTCTGTCCTACGCCCGTAGGACCAGATAGCCGATTTTGGCCGATTTCATCCTGTCCTGCGACCGAGGCGTAGGACGGAATGGTACGGATGGGAAAGTAGAAGTACGTAGGCCGAAATTGCTTCTGTACGTTTTTGTACAGGTTAGCGTTTCATCCCGTCCTACGTCTCGTCCTGCGTTTGCGAAAGGCGCCTAATGGAAATATAGCCAATACTATATAAGTATGAAATATCAATCGGGTACTTCATTATATCAAAGCCAACACGTTTCTTATCCCTGAAAATGTGGAAAAACGCTCCGAATAACGCGAATTTCACATTCGAAAATACGACGAGCAATGCACGAAATTTTCGGCCGGTACAGTTGGTACATTTTGGTACGTGGTTTTATGATTGGTACGTTCTGGTAATGTACATGATTACAAAAATACAAAGAACGACATGCACAAAGAACTACGGGCCACTCCTTGTATACTGTAATGGAAATATGGCCAATACTATATAAGTATGAAATATCAATCGGGTACTTCATTATATCAAAGCCAACACGTTTCTTATCCCTGAAAACGTGGAAAAACATTCCGAATAACACAAAGTTAATAACCGAAGATATGACGCGCAATGCACGAAATTTTCTGCCGGTACATTATAATAATTTTCTGTCCGTGAAGGCGATGAAATAGCACCATGAAATGCGCGTTGCAAAGGTTCGGATGGTGGATGGAGGCGGGTTTTTTTGGTGCTCCAATCGCGCAAGCGTTGATGCCGTCAAAATCGGCGTCCGTGAGGCGCCCGCCCCGTAGGCGGTCGTTGAGAGCGGAGAGGTCGGGCTCCATACGGAACTGCGTTTGTAACATCACGGTGGTGTGCACCTGACCGAGAATGTGGCGGCCGCGCGCGTTGCTTACGAACTGGGTGTCCCATCCGGGGCCATCGCGCTGGGCGTTCGTTGCGGTACGACTGGCGGCGTCGGCCGCCGTGCCGGCACGGATGTCCCCGTTGCCTTGAAACAGCGGTGCGCCGTGAACCGGACGATTTTGATGGTGGTTGCCCGTCAGAAGGACGCCAATCCCGCCAAACACAGAGTGGGAGGTGTCCGGCGTGCGGCCGCAGTCTCGCATGGTTAAAAAGAGTTGTTGCTCAATGGCCGCGAAGTGCTTACCCGTCATGGTGAATAGCTCGTCCACGATGAGTAGACGGATGTCTTTCCATGTCTCATGAAGATCCAACTTCGCTCGCGTCCCCCGCATCGGCGTGTCGTTTCCCCACCTCAATTTGAAAAGGTCGCTCGATGTGCCGAATACCATGTTAGCGGTGGTCGCTCCGATGTCGCCCATGAGGTTGATGACCGCTCGATGAGTGTAGGCGGTGACGGCGATCCATCGCGCGACCCCGTATTATAAGTCACGAATAATACTATTAGGATTCATTATTTGTTTCCAAACAAAGTATCAGCCAGTAAAGAAGAACGGAACACAAGCACATAAGCATGAGATGGAGAGAGATATTTGTACATAATTAAGTTATGTAAGTAAGTATATCTGTTTGATACTGTATACTACTACTGTATTCGAAATATCAATCGGCTATTATTTTATTATATCAAAGCCAACACGTTTCTTATTCCTGAAAATGCGGAAAAATGTTCCGAATAACGGACAGTCAATAGCCGAAGATATAACGAGCGATACACGACATTTTCTGCCGGTACGTTTGGTACGTTTTGGTTTGTAGATATACGTTTGGTACGTTTTGGTACGTTTTGGTACGTAATTGTACGTCTGGTACGTTTTGGTACGTGGTTGTACGTTTGATACGTTTTGGGACGTGGTTGTACGTTTGGTACGTTTTGGTACGTGGTTGTACGTTTGGTACGTTTTGGTACGTTTAGGTACGTCGGCATGCCGCGTCGGATTTTTTGATATGAAGCTATCCCTAGAGGGAATATGAAGCTATCCCTAGCTAGAGGGGAACAACGATACTAAAGAAAATTTCTTAGAAGAGAAAGCAGTGGAGGCCACCAAGCAAGACAAAGAAAGAAAGGAAGAAAAAACCTAAGCCCGAGGAACAGGAAGGCATGCCACAGCAACAGCACTGCCCTCCTGAAAAGCGTCGCGGAGATAAGAACCCAGAGTGCCATGAAGAGCAGCAGAAAGACGTTGCATGAATTCTCAACGATACTCAGATACTCCGATACTGTATACTACCTACTACTGTATTGGAAATATCAATCGGCTATTATTTTATTATATCAAAGCCAACACGTTTCTTATCCCTGAAAATGCGGAAAAACGTTCCGAATAACGGACAGTCAGTAGCCGAAGATATGACGCGCAATGCACGACATTTTCTGCCGGTACATTTGGTACGTTTTGGTACGTGGTTGTACATTTGGTACGTTTTGGTACGTGGCTGTACGTTTAGTACGTTTTGGTATGTGGTTGTACGTTTGGTACGTTTTGGTACGTGGTTGTACGTCTGGTACGTTTTGGTACGTGGTTGTACGTTTGGTACGTTTCGGTACGTTGTTGTACGTTCAATACGTTTTGGTACGTTTCGGTACGTCGGCATGCCGCGTCGGATTTTTTGATATGAAGCTATCCCTAGAGGGAATATATAAATAGGGACCCTGTTTTTTCATATGTCGTTTTTTTGTTTTATTGCGCCCCCAGGCAACGACCTTGGTACTGCGGCGTAGCGCCATCACATCTATTATGTATTGAGTTATTTCGTTTTGCTTGGTGGCCTCCACTGCTTTTTCTTGTAAGCTTTTTTTACTATATAATATAAGGATATCCTTACACGCTCTTCCCATGAAGTCCGTTACTAGTGAAATAGGGCGCTTCGCGTAGGGCGGGTGTTTATCATGTAGGGTTTCTAGGGTTGAAGTGTACTTTAGCTCGTTGAAAAGGCGGGCCGAAACTTGTGTTGACGGTGAATCAGTAAAGGGGGAAGCGGGTCACAAATGGGGCTTGTCACGCCTACGATTTGACGTATTAGGGGTTGCGGGTCAACCCCGATTTCGGGGCATACCCTGGTTCGGGCGCCCCGTAATTCGGATTTTCCGTACTTTGGGTCGTGACGAATACTCCCAAAATCGGCGACACAACATGCGGTTTCTATGATCCCAGCATGTTGTCCGCAAACATGGGAGCACGTGGGTGTGATGGCATGTGCCGTTAAGATGCTTGACGCGGGTGGGATTGGGGCCAGAAACCCACCGCTTGGGAGGCTTAAAAAAGCCTAACTTTGCCGTATGGTGTCCGATTCGAGCAAACAAACTTGCAAATGGAAGCCCTTCCCCCAAACAAATATTTGTATCCATCTAACGGCCGGTTTTCGCGTCAAATCCGCCGTCCGATGCCATCCAAAGCAGCCAACTACCCTCGTACAACCAATTAAAGTTGATAGGGTTTGAAAATCTGCCACATTCGCGCGGGGCTATCCATCCCTAGCCAGGTGGTACCCGCACACCCGCTCCGCCAATACGCTCAATAATCAGCGCTCTATATTTCTTCTATCCACGGCGTTGCCCATTTCATGCCCCATATATGATGTAATGGTGCCGTGCCATTTGCCGCCGGCCAGATAAAGGCCCGTGCTAGGGTACTTTGAAAGCTCCCCGCCATTTTTCACGCCCGGCGATGCGCAAGTTTGTAAGGCCAATGATCCGCGCGCCAAGGCGCTTACACTCCAAGTCAACCGCCCATGAAGCCCAATAGGTCCATAGCCCGTGCTCTTTGGTTGTATTTTCGGGCACATGGCAAGAAAAACTAGTGCTCACGACATGCCATTCTCGGTGTCGCCGCTCTGTAGACGGCCGGGCGCAACACACTCGGCGGATACTCGTGCAATTGTGCACACATGCTGAGAACCAAGTGTCGAGTAGTCTCCCGCCTTGTCGCGACACTACGTGTACCGAGCCACGCATAGAGGCGTGCATAACATGCACATGCACGAATTTCGGCATGCAAAATATGGGCCGCAAATCCAACGTGTGTGCCCACAATAATTGGGGCGTACCGATTAACGTGCTCACGTCAGTGCATAACGCGCCGTTGTGTGTTGTCCGAAAATCATTACGCTAACCCCCAATCGAGTTGCATGGCCATCGCGGCAGTGCGTGGCGGGTAATTAAATGCGTGCCGCTAGTAACGGACTTTATGGGAAGAGTGTATACGAGAGTATTATTTGTACGACAAGTTTGATATTTATACGAGATTATCAATATCTATTTTTCAAATCAGGAGCGGGGGGCGGGTGGGCTCCGTTTCGCCAAAAGTCTAGACATCTTACAATAATCTAGCGGCATCCATTGAGTACAAATTGTATAAAATCAATGTCTGAGGAGTATAGTTGGGGTGGGTGCAAAGGCCCCTCGGGTGGCCACAGCGCCGCTACTACGGGAGCTAAGAATAGCGCCCACAAAAGCAATGGCAACAGCGGCTAGGACTAGGGCGTTCCTTAACGCGTCCATCCAAAATACATGCATAAGCGATCTAGTGCGCCAAACTTGTCGTATGCGCCCAAACACTTGGACGTCTTGGACCGTGCACGGAGGGTTGCACAAGTGGTTTTAGTACTAATATTGGGTGTGTAGGAGATGGATGAGAACGTCGATATGCACTCAATAAGGGTCGAGCCATCCTGAGTTGTAGCGGGGAAGAAGTCGCCTGAGCGCCAACGTGAAGCGATCGATATTGTGTGATCCGTATCGCGAGTCGAGTTCCGCGAAGAAAGCGGGTCGAGCTGCCAACCGTCGTTGTCGAGGTGCATGATGAGACGATCATCCCATGTGCTAGCTACTGATCGGATGCTCTTATGTTGATTCCGTTCGCGTCATGTAGGTGCCACAGTTTTCGCAGCTCGGTCATCACCACCGGTGAGTTAGAACTCAGTCCGGCCATAATGTGGCAGACTCATGTCCTCGTGAAGTAATACATTTTTGCATGCCATGTAATGTAAGACGGTCTTTAATGAAACTATGTCTGCTCTTCCTCGCCGAACTCGCTCCAACACCCTCGCGCTTCCTTGTGCATGTTAAGCACCGCTAACAAACCGTAGCCATATTTGTCGATGTGCATGTACGCGGTCTCCAGTGGACGGTGGATAAGTTTGCCGTTGGAATGGGACGGCACTTGTGTCCACCATTGCATGTCCCGTCTGAGCTGTTAAGTCATACGGACCTTGCCTCCCCACTTGTCGCCGATCACGCAATGCAGCTCATGGAGGAAGAAGCGAGCCACGCTAGATTTGTGAGGAAAAGGTATTGAGCATGGCATGCTAGCGACGGCGGTTCTCGTACATGAAGCCATGGTGAGTTTCTTGTAGCGCACCCGATGAGGTGTGTGGTTTGCGTGCTTATCTTATGAAACTTGTCCGTGGGAGCATAGAAGTCACATGTTGCTGAACCGATATTGATGCCCATATGGTGCCCGTGATGTGTGGGCTCCTAGAAGCCCTTGGTGAGGTGTCTTAGCAGTCCGAACCGGTCGAGCAACTTGTCGATGCGGCCTACTCGGACTTGCAGTGCTTCGGGTTCCCACGAGGCGAAGACTGTTAGCACTAGCATCCCGTTGCCTAGTGCTTATGTACAAGGTAGCTATTTGTCATCCTAGTACTTAGTGTTATGCTATTAGCGGTACTCTATTCCCTATTAGTGGCGGTCGGCCAGCTCTGCCGGTGCCTTCGTCGGCCGCCATCTCTCTCCTCTCACTTCTCTAGTCGCCACACCCGGCCCCCTTGTGGGGCCGGCACGACCTACGTGTAACTATCCGTTCCCGATTCCGACAGGTAATGAGCCCTCCACCAAGTTACACTAGAGAAGAGCGTGTGTAAAGCGCGCGGCGCCACGCTAGTCCTACCTACTCCCACGTAAAAAACAGTAGAGCGTGTCTAAGCGCTCGGCGCCACGCTAGTAGTTCATCGTCCAACCGGCACCACGCTTCGCCTTCGAGCTCGTTGTCCGCGACCTTCCTACCATCTCCCACGTAAAAAGGAGAAGAGCATGTGTAAAGCGCCCGCCGCCACGCTCGCCCCACCAAGCTTTCAGTCTGACCTAGCCTTCAGCCTACCGATGCTCTCGACATGATATGGTTTTATAAGACCGACCCGCGAAAACTCGGCCCGTGCGTACTTTAATTAGTGTTGTTATTGTTTTTTCCCGAGCCAACGCCGCAACGCTCACCTTACTTAGCGAGGAGCTTAACTTTCCCACGGCGAAAGGGGGGAGTCAACACGAGCAGCGCCCGTCTATGCTTTTGCGTGCCTACACGCTCCTAACGGCCTTGTTGGCTTTGCTTCTTCCTCGCCGGTCGCTCTCATGCGTCGGCTAATTCGCCCGGGGACAGTTTTTCCCGCTACATGTCAGAATAGTATATTACGCAGTACATTTGGAACCGCTTCTTGTCGGTAACTCGCCGGTAGCAGCACGTTGCTGTGAGCGCATGTCGCTACACCTACCCGGCCTGAGACATACGCTACAAGCACTACACCTTCGACCAAGATGGCACCTTCCTCGACGTAAGCTAGGACGACGTCAAGACCTCGGCTACCTTGAGGGGGGGTGTTAGCACTAGCATCCCGTTGCCTAGTGCTTATGTACAAGGTAGCTATTTGTCATCCTAGTACTTAGTGTTATGCTATTAGCGGTACTCTATTCCCTATTAGTGGCGGTCGGCCAGCCCTGCCGGTGCCTTCGCCGGCCGCCATTTCTCTCCTCTCACTTCTCTAGTCGCCACACCCGGCCCCCTTGTGGGGCCGGCACGACCTACGTGTAACTATCCCTTCCCGATTCCAACAAAGACAAGAAAATTTTGTTTACATAAGGTAGCACTATCGCTCCTCTCCAACGTTTTCTCTAGAGGTAGTGCCGTGTATGCTGGCCAAGGGGGGGGGGGGGGGGGGGGGGGGGCTCGTTAGATCCGCTGTCCGAAGGTGGCGAAGTAAGGTCTCGCGAGAATACAATATAAGTGAAAAGGTGGGAGCGACCTTTTAGCATTAGCATCCCGTTGCCTGGCGCTTATGTACAAGGCACATAGTTGTCATCATAGTACTAAGTGTAATACTATTAGCGGAACGCTATTTCCCGTTAGTTGCGGTCGGGCGGCCATGCAGTTGCCTTCGCTGGCCGTCACCTCTCTCCTTCTCACTTCTCCAATCTCCAATTTCGCCCCCCTTGGGGGCATGGAGTGGATCCGGCTAATAAAAGCAGGGTTCGAGCCCACAAATCTGCGTAGATCCGAGACAATGCGTGTACTGTTCGTGCAGATTTCGTGTTAGTTTCGGGGTTTGAAAATATGGCATGTTTGCTAGGAAGGATTCGGATCCACTCCCTGCTTGAGGGGCCGGCACGACCATGCGTGCATCCATCTACTTTCATCTCCAACACGACCACCCCATCGGTAGGCCCACCAAATCAAGCGGTAGAGCGGGCCGCGCAAGTACACCGTAAAAAAGTCGCGAAGGTTTTGGACGACCCCTAGATCGTAAAGCCGAGCCTAGAAGTCGAAGCTGAACATGTAGTCGCCACGACGTATGAGGTATCGGACTCCAAGGAGAAAATTGAAATTAAAATTGAGATTGTTTACATCAATACCAGAATTAACCGGCTGCTGTCTCTGGGCCTCCCTTGCTTGTGCCTAGTGGACTTATTTAGCTAGGGGCTATACCGTGAACCACTAGTCCCAACCTCTCCATTGGCAGTGACGATACCATCTAAAACATACACGTAACCATGTATTTATTATTTTTTGATCTATATATTTTTCTTGCTTGGTGGCCTCCACTGCTTATTCTTGTAAGAATTTTTTTAATCTATACGTTTTTTTTTGATACAATATGTAATAAAAAGTGTCGCTAGTCTCCACGATACGCGGCTTGCTCCAGCCGTTGCGGGGTTGCTTATTAGCGAGGCTTGTCAGCTTGAGCTGGTCGAGGCGAACTTGCTTGACCTCGGGTACCGTGCGACTCCGGTCGTGCCGGAGCTAGGGGTAAGGAATGTGAAAACCCCCCTCGCTCAGATCTTCGTAGGTCCCGTCTCGATCCATGCTCATCCCCGCCCGAGATAGTAGTTGCTCCTCCCGACGCACCTCGCCACCTAGCCGAGTCTTCCCTCTTCCTTCGGGGGCTGGAAAGAATAAAAAAATAAGTTGCAGACGGTGTTCGGCTGGCTCTCCTGCCCCCGTGCCAAATGTTCTCATGTCCCACGTCCTTGATCCGTCTATTTCCAACACCTATTTGATCAAGATGTGGCCGGCCGGATCCTCCCCCGGTGGTTTACGTTGTTAGGGGGCCGCCTATACGAGCAGTGTGCCGTTACGATAACCCTAGGCACACTGCCTGAGGCAGCATGTCGATAACCGGGTACCGACTAGGGAAGGGGTAGGTCGGACACATGGATCGAGTCGCCACACCACAAAAGATGTTGGGTACGGGAATATTTTCCAACCCCCCCCCCCCCCCCCCCCCCCCCCTTACCGGGTTTTTCCGGCGGCGGATGATCCTCATGACCTCCGCCGCGAGACCGTATCGCTCCTCCGGCTGCGACCCTCCTCCGTCATGCGTAGCTTCAAGTCTCGCCCCCAGGGGAGACATAAAATTCATAGGGTTGTCGACGGCTAGCGAGCGAAATGCCCTAGCGTTGCTTCCAGCTCCAACACCCTCGTCCCACCGCTGATCCATCCGTACCCTTCCTCGCCAAAAACATTCCGCATACATCGTTCCCGTCAAGACGGGCGAGTAATATCTGTGAGTATTTAGTCGCTGAAAAAACATATCGGACTGGCCGAGCGGGAGATCCCTGTGTTGATGTACGGATATTATGCTTTTTCAAAATCCTCCGTACAGGGCTTCCCGACAGCTGATGATCCCGCGGGTCGCAACTGTCGGTACCTCGTTCAGCCCCCTACCGTGCCAAGCATGGCACGGCTACGGGGTTACCATCGCCCACCGTGTGGAGGTAGAGGTAGGTGCCGACGGGCCTGCGAACGCAGCCTTCTCCGGGGCCGCCGCTGCTGCGCCGCCGGCGGGCGCCGCCAAGGAGAGTCTCTATCTTCACGCGTTACCTTATGCAATAGTCGTCTAGGTGCCGCAAATCGTAGATTAATGCCACATGTTAATGCCGGGTTTCGGAGAAAAGAACATCTTTGAAACCAACATGTTGTTGGTAGAGTGCTGCCGCGATCCAGTCTCAACGAATCTTGTTAGCTCCGCGTCAACAAACGCGAGCTGCTCCGGTGATGCGTCCAATAGTGATACGCCCTTGTTTAATGGCGATGGGTGTCGTAGTTCGGTACATATGTGGTATGTGGCCACATGTGTCAACCATGCTTTTTCGGTGAGCCGGTAAAGCGCACGCCTAATACGCACAAGGTCGCGGGTTCAGTGCCCGGTGAGTCCAATAATGGTACGTAGGCGTGTCACGGCCCGAGATGAATCTCCACCTTCCACAATGGGGGTCGGCTGTGTTGGGAAGGGAATACACACTCCTTCTCGGATCCATTGTGGGACTTTCCCGCTCACGCCGATATTCTCGCAGTCTTTTCACCTTCGCCGCACGCAATGACGGAGTCGGGTTTGCAAGAATCGGCCCGGCGGTTCACCCCGCCCGTCAGCCACGTGTCTCGTGCTCTATATCGGCTTTCGGGTGTGGGCGAGGTTTGGTAATGTCTCGCGTCCTGCCTTGCCTTCTCGGGTGCCTTCCCATTTTCCTTACTTGTCCTTGATTTGTCCTCCCACTGTGTCGCCCTTGTTGCCATGGACGGGGTCACTTCCCCGTGCTGGCGGCTTTTTGAATTGGCTGACGCTTGCGCCTTTGTTGCTACGTGTATACTGACTTCGAGGCATGTGTCGTCGAATGCTGCAAGGAGCCCATCGACCCCGTTCGAGCCTCTCTCTCTCGCATGCGTGTCGAAGAATCTGGAGTAGACGATAGGCTCGGCGACTCGCTCCTCCGTTGAGTGCCTTCTTGCACTTAAAGCGTCGCAAGTTTGTCAGCTTTTCCTCGTGAGCGTTGCAGCACGCCATGCGCGTTCTCGTGTCGCGTCGAATATACCCCGGGAGTCCACACCCATTTGTGAGGTATAGGTCTGGACGAATCGAACCCATAAACGTGTCGAGTGCCTTGTCATTGGTGGCGTGATAAGTGCTATAGCAGAGTAGGTGTCGCGTGATGTATGTTATAAGTCGTTCCTCGCTTCGAATATATATGTTGCCGTCGTCGAGGCGTGGTCGCCATATGCATGCATGTGCGGGTGACACTCGACGGTGGTAAATGCTTATCCTTCATAGTAGGCCGTTGGTACGTCTTCTACCCATCCACGCGAGGGCACGTCTTCTACCCATCTACTCATTTCCAGCTTGTTCGTCGGAAGGCAAATGTACACGATTAAATTGCTCTTATGTGGCATTTATTGCTCAGGATACGTATGCAATCTTGGGATGTTGTACGACCATCCAAAGTCTCAGCGAATAGTACAATCGTAGCAAAGATGGGATCGCCGTTGTCGCTCGTGGCATACATAACAACTACTTGATGTGGCTCATAGCGGAAGAAGAAAGTGAAATGGTTGGGTGCCAATTTCAAATTGACTCGCGGATGGGGTCGAGTGTCAGAAAAAAATGGATGTTTGCCTGAATATTCGAACGAACGAACCCATTGTATTGCCAAATTGCAACAACGCACAGAGCAAACTTGACGAGGAGCCACATTGTGGTTTCTAGTCGAGCGTCGTGCCGTCATGCGCAGTGTCTATGATCAACTTGCGCAAAACTGCAGCAAATGCGCATTGACCCTTAGTTAGAAATTTGTTTACAAAAACGAAAACGCGCACAAACAAACACCAAAATCATCACGTGCCACCGCTATGCAGACTACTAAGAGAGGATTATCAGAGCAACCAGATACTTGGGACATGGGGCAGGGAAAAGAAAGAATGCGTCTCTGCGCTGCCCTCTGAAGCTGCCGTCGTCACCCGTCCCTCTTTTTGGCACATTCCTGTGAAAAGAAATGCGACTCGGCTATGCCACAGCAGATTGGTCTCGCGCCTGCGCGTCTCAATCACGGCGGGGTGGCCCACCAGGGCCGCAGTGCTTCAAGGCCT
>JAPMLY010002578.1:17500-31292 GCA_026401115.1 Tetraselmis chui
AGCACAGCACACAATAAAATGCGAAGTGTCATCTGATACTTCAGATAATGTATCATTTCGACAATTAAGACGTCGGTATTCGGAAAACACCGGATGAATATTGCCAGAAAGTTTTTAGAAATTTTGCTAGAATATGAAAAATACGTCATATTTAATTGTTATCATATGTTAATATCGATGATTATTTGCGAAACGGCCGAAAGTTGATTTGCTGGATGCGCTCTGGCTGAGTTTTGTGTTGGGCGATGTTTGCTGCGCCATCACAAAAATGTAATCAAACGTACATATGAATTGAGACATGGTGCCGGTAACCCCCGTATGTATTGTATGTTTCACCTAAGGCCGAGTTTTAGGATAACTTTGCCACCATCCGCGGAGCATGAGATGCTAAGCTGTTCCATTAACAACCTTATGTATTGTCCGTTTCCGATGGTAACCGAGCGTGAACGACCTTTTATGAAACGCAGCCTTATCGTGACATGTTGCAATTCCGTAGTCGTCTGATCTAATATCTATATATTTTTCTTATCGGCTCTCGCGAAGTGAACCGTCGGCGCTCAGAAGCGGTCGGTGGCTGCGCTCTGTGTAGCCATCTTAGTTCGCTTGCGATCGACCTTTCCGACAAGCGTCGCGATAACCCGCCAAGCTACCAATCGACCCGACGGAGCTTCGTGCAAGTGCGAAGCGCAAATAGAACCCGCAACAAAAAGTCACCGCATCTGGGCTGAAACCAAGCCTTGGTCACGTTACGGCGTAGCCGGCTGTTTACGGCCAAGCCATCGCGTGCGCTGAAGCGCAGAACGCGCGGTATTGCTCGTCTGACGTTTGTCCTTTCCATAGCATTAAGGGTGGCCCGCTGCTGTACATGCGCAATGAGTCGAAGCAGGCAAAGACTCCTGGCGGAGCTATGCCTAGCCTCCGTTGTCCTTGCCTTCACATTAAGCACCCTCTGCATTTGCTATCCCGCGTACGCTCGAGCTCTAGCTCGGCTGGCATCAGTCACGACAACTGCCGCCCACGCCGAATTGAGAGTCGTCCGAGACGGGGATTCGGGAGGTGAAAAATCCGACCGAGTCCTTAGTAGTACTGGCAGCAGCACCTGTAGCGCCACGCTTGGGCGATACTACCTTTCGGGTGGACCGGTGGACGTCTCGAAGATCCCGCACTTGTCGACATGCACCCGCTGCTGCGTCTGCGAGCCGGAACTCACCGAGGCGCTGGCGGTGAGGCGGTTTCACGCGGGTGGCGGACACCAAGCCGTCGCGGAGTCCCTCTTCGGGACAACTGTTCCTGATAGTCATCAAAAGGGAGAGAATATTCAAGCTGTGGCCAAAGCTACTACAGTTATCCGCCGCCGGTTTAGGACGGGATTGACGCCACCGCGTCGTCAGTCTTCAGGACTTTCCGAAGACGGCGACCCAGTTTCCGCCAGTGCTGCAGCTCCCGTGATATTGCGTCCCGCTGCCTTCGTCACCGCACCGATTGGCGGGAAACAGCATCGCATCGAGACGCTGTGCCCCCTGTGCCGAGGATGTACCCACGTGCTTACTGCGCCACAGCCCTTCTACGTAGGATTCAATATGACGTTCAAAGCTCTTCCGCATTCTCGGCAGGGTATGGAGGTAAGGGGCCGGTTCCGATCTTGTTCTTTCATTACACGCCATGGAAGTTACTTGCTATTAGATGGACATAACGAAAATAGAACAGAGGGAAAGGGTGACAAGTGACAACAGGGTCACGGTAACCAGACACGACTCAACGACAACCTAGCAGCGGAAAGCCGGAAACGCCACACGACATAGTTCGGAAACAACTTCAGTGTTGTGGCTTCGATATAAATGTACTTTTTGTGAAATGTTGCTGCATATGGTATTTCACCACGTCTGCTCGTTTTGTATACGATACCTTTTGCACGTGAAACATAGTAAACATAAACTGATAGCCAATGATAATTTCAATGTCGTCCATATGGCAGCTGCACAATGCTAAAAAGCCGACCGAGTCGCTGTGATGTCCCGACTCGCAATTTGAATGTTTATCCTGGCGCTGTCATTTCTTATACCGACGTTTCGACTGACTCGTCGAGTGCTGTGCTCTGCTAGACCTACTGGGCCTGCCCCACCCGTGTTTCGCCCGACCTGTGCGAGTCGGATGAAGGCATCCAAATTTCGATTTGGGCCTGCAACGCTGAAAATACAGTCGGCGAGAAACCCGCCGCTACGTCGCCGGCGAGTGACGGCTGCCCAGCCGCAGCTCAGCGGGCGCTCGTCTCATCTCTAACACAGGCACGCGAACGGATCCTCGCGGCCATCTGCGCCGGCTCTGCCGGGCTGCAAGCCTCCAGTGCCGGGTGTATCTCCAGCCAGCTCTTCCCTCCCACGTGGCTCGAGCATGTGGATGCCGTTCTCCCGGACAGCGGGAAGAGGTAACATATATGGCACAGCCAATATATATTCAAATTACATGGAGCATCAAAACACATCAGCTATGAAATATCTTTGCTAGCTAAGAGTCGTTTTCAAGGTCGTTTGCTCTGACGCACATGACATGATGCCACTTCTTCGGATTGTCTTCATACGCTGACGCCACGCGCGCATTGCTGCTGCATTGTTTGATGGGTGTGTCAGGATACGCGGGCATGTCATGGCGAGCAACCTCCCCCGCGGCCTCCCTCTTTCCCGCCTCATGAACCACCCATGGCCGTGGGTTCCCCTTTCTGTGAGTCCACCAGCCCATCAAAGTGACTGATGTCAACCCACATGTGTCCACCTCAGCACTGCGAGAAAGAATGCCACCAAAATATGTTCCTCTCTCTCTCTCTCTCTCTCTCTCTCTCTCTCTCTCTCTCTCTCTCTCTCTCTCTCTCTCTCTCTCTCTCTCTCTCTCTCTCTCTCTCTCTCTCTCTCTCTCTCTCTCTCTCTCTCTCTCTCTCTCTCGCTCTCTCGCTCTCTCTCTCTCTCTTACACACACACATACACACACACACACGCAAACGCACACACACACACACTCTCTATATTTTGCCCTCTCCCACTTTCTCGCGCGCGCACACACACACACACACACACACACGTGGGCGCGCGCACACACACAAACACACACACACACACACACACACACACACACACATACAGCAGAACAGGTCGTGTTGCCATCATAAACGCATATGTACTTTTCCACTCCTGCACTCAACACGCGTCTATGTGTTGAGTTTATGGTGAATATAAGTTGAGTGATGGGCGACTAACGGACGCCTATAGGTGGTGAGACGAATGGACAGCGAGTACCTCCTCACCGCTGCCGTCCTCGACGTGCTCCTCCTGAACTGCAACCGCGGGCTGGACGACATCACGGTGGAAAAGGAGGGCAGCAGCGACGGAGCCGTCTCATTTCAGTTGCACAACAACATGCACCTCTTTGGCACCACGGCAGGGGGCCGCCGCTGCCTCACAAACTCCATCTTCATCCCCACGTCACAAAGCTTCAAGATCGCGACGCTTGGACTGCAGTTCGTGTCCGATACCAGTCCCCTACGCCCCAAGAGCGACCCCCACCCCGCGCAGATGCTCGACTACAGGTGCCACATCCCCGTATCCGCGACGCCGTCGAACAGCAGTGACGTAGTCGCGACTGGGGAGCAGCTCGGCACAAACTACCCCACCGGGATCGCAGCACTTTTGTCGTGGGTGAGACAGTCGTCGGTAGAGGCGGTAGCGGATGCATACGGCATAGAGGATGTAGAGGTGGCTCGACGGCTGAGGCGGCGTGCCAAGGACATGCTGCGGCGTGGGTTTGAGTGGACGATCCTGCATGGTGAACGCGCCACCGCCAGATCAGTGCCTGCAGAGGCTTCGCTGTCTGAACACAATACAAATGGCACAGGTATCAAAGACAACAGCAGCAGTTTTCGAGGTAGTGGTGGCTCGTCAGGTCAGAGTGACGGTAGATCAATAACAGGTAGAAGAAATGAGCAGAGCGGGGGAAATGACGAATCAGTTGGCGAAATGATGTCGCAGTGGCCTGAGAAGTGCTGCGATGTTGTGTATGACGCCCGGGACGGGCGGCTTATGTGCAGCAGCAGCAGCAGCAGCAGCAATGGTAGTAGTAGCAGCTGACGAAAACCCGCAACACTCATCTTGGTCGCGGCTAGAAGTTGACTTCGCTTATAAGGTAACGTTGAGATGTTGATGTAATACGAGCTGTAATATACAACAGTCACGGACAGAGTGAACCCCCCCCCCCCCCCCCCCCCCCCCCTTGCTAGATGTATTTTCTGTGTTGGCAATTGACATGGCTGCTGGCCCTGGTGTCGTCTTTGTCGTTTCCGCCTTGTTTGTTGTTTTATGCGGACGACTTTCATGGACGCAATTCTCGACAGTTTAGCCACCACAAGTAGATGCGCGTGCGTTGTCGACCGTAAGACCGGCACTATCTGCTCTGCTTTAAAATCAAACCTCCTACAGCGTTAGACACGTCGCTGTTGATACCACGCACCGCCGCCACCAAAAACATGCAGAGTCGCTACAGCAGAACATGGGTGGTTTTCATTTCATTGCTCAATGTTTCAGACGCGCCCTTCTGTTGTGAAATTGAAATTGAATTACAAAATGCTAAGCGTAGATGGATCTTGTGTCTGGCCCGCCCCTTGGTGCGAGCCTGCGGGGCAGCGGATCGCTTAGAGCCAGGCGGGTTACTTTGTCGAGCGCGCGCGCGTTCGTGTGTGTGTGTGTGTGTGTGTGTGTGTGTGTGTGTGTGTGTGTGTGTGTGTCTTAATGATGTGTATTCGTGTGTTCGTGTGTGCTGTGACTGCGAGTGTGTGTTACTCTGTATGTGTATGTTAAAGTGCGTCTTGTGTGTATGTTTATGTGAGCTTTGTATGCGTATGTGTGTGCGTGTGTTACTCGTCGCTCTTGCTATTAAAATAAAGTCATTGTGTGTTTGTCAATATTGTTTCAAATCGCGCATGAATAGATAATAATAAGCGCTAACATACCACGAAGTAGCGCCAATAAAGACGCTGAGGAAAGTCATTGCGCGAATGGCGGAGCGGACATTTGTCTCCGTACTTTACATCTGCACTGTGTTCTGAACCTCCACCCGTCAGTGTGGCGGCCATGTTTCACCATTTCTTATACGTAACAGAACGGGCTAGCTGACTTTTTAAAATCAATAAAGGAGCTGGTACGTGGTCGATGGCCTTACAAGCAGCAAGCGCCGAGCGGTTGCTCCGTAGCCCAGCGACAATGAAACCGGTTCAGTCATAAATTTTGTCGGGGGTGGGGGCGGCCAGATGAGCTGATGTCACTGTTGATGTCACGTGAACATGGTCGGATGCTGAACGGAATGACACGGCGTTGAAATGATGTATCGATTTTAAAGTTGTTCGATAGGCATATTCTTACTTTTTAGTAAATAAGAAGATATTCAATATGCAATGAGCTGTCCCATCTGCAATCAGGAGTGTTGTTTCTCAGGTCTGCTGCCCGGCTTCCACTGCTTTCCTCGCCTCGGGGTTACTCTTTTGAGGACTTCCGTTTGCCTCAAACATGTAAATCATCAATCATCAGATTGCTAAGCGATCGCGTTCTCCGTGATTGCTTTCTTTGTATATATTGTATATGTAAGAGGATCTAATAAACATTATAAATTTCCTCGTCATGCCATGTTTTTTACTTTTTGTAATCAGAATAGAAAAAAGTGTACCCACTAGGGTTTAGGGTTTAGGTTTTCCCCTGCTTTTTTTTTTTTTTTTGCTTGGTGCACCTCCACTGCTTTTTCTTGTAGGAATTTTTTTATTGAAAAGTAGGTGTACCCCTCCATCATGTACGGGTAAAGTGTACCCTGGGCTCTGATAATTGCTAGTACAGATTTCTTACAATAAAAAACAGCATAAGCCACCAAGCAAAATCTCCGATACTCGCTAGCTACACAAATTAAATTATCGCAAACATTATTTATTAATTCAGCAATAACCAATGCGCAGCCGAGCATGAGATGTTGTACATGTACCTGTACAAGTTCCCTTCACATCGTCATTGCTTATCATACAGACCCGTACAGCTATAAGTACGGGTACATGATGCCGGTACGCGCGTCCAAAGTCCGAATATTATGGTCAGATTGATTTGAATCTAGAGGTTTGCATATCCAATATCATGTGTACGGGACAGTAACTCTAGCGGTTACTGTTACCGTTAATATCGGCGCGTCTCGCCTGCAGGGCAACCACCTTGCCCGAACAGTTAGACGCAGCCAACGACCAACGACTTCCCCAACGGTCAGCTCTAGCTAGCCCGTGCCTTATAAGCCGTAGCTAGCCACGAGCCTAGGCACTCTCTGCTTTCGCGCTCAGCCAATCTAGGCTTCGCGCGAATGCAGTCTCGACTCTAGTAGTCGAGTAGGGTGTCAATCTTACTTTCGTCCCATGCGCACTCGAGCGTCACGCGACACTTCCCCTCGTTCAGCTACAGCGTCCCCAATATGCAGCCCGAGCAATCTACATCCGCCGCAGCGGCCGACCCTCACGCTACTACACTCGAACAACGCACAGCCGAACAGATTTGTACGGCAGTTTTGGCATCGGAACAACGGATTACTGAGCAGTTTTTGGCGGCTAACGCTGCCTTACTCGCTCAGCTCCGGCCGCAGATAGCCACACCTGCTACTACTGATCAACAGCAGTCCATTCCCACCGACGCGACCACAGCGACGGAGGGTGGTAAGGAGGCCCCCGCGCCACCTATCGACCTGCTCGACGACGAACCCGACCCCTCCGCGGCCGAGTTTGTCGACTTCACCTACTACGGCGAAGTCATCCCGGCCGGCCTCGAACGTCCCCCCCGAGACGTCGAGGAGCCACGTCTGTGGACTCTCACGGACGACACCGCCCTTGCCCTAAGCGACAAACGCACCCAAGCGGCATACGACGAGTACCTACACATCGGGTGCTATGCCTTCTTCGACAGTTGCGCCAACGCGGCAATTGGCGAGGCTTTGGACACGTTGTCGCACGGCCCACCTCTACCTACAGAGCAGGCGGCAGCGATTGCCCTCATCCGAGCGGGCCATCGCACCCACACAGCGACGGAGGAGGCCGCCCGTACTCGATTGGGCTTCCTCCGCCTCACCAAGGGCGGACAAACGAGCACGGATGCGGACCGCGTGTTCGCCGAATTGGCACACGAGCGCTTCTGCCGACCGCGTCCTACCGCGGTCTCCGGCACATTGGACGCGCTACGCCAAGCTTTCGTCGACCGCACGCTTGAAGTCAGCTTACACGCTGCCAGCAAGGCCGCCGCCGGCGCCGCTTTCGCGAAGGTCACACCGGACAAGCCCAACGGCCCCGACGCTCGGAGCCGCAAAGCCGCCGCCGACAAACGCAAGGCCGCCGCAGCAGCCGCAGCCGCGGCACGAGCAACCCTCCCACCCAAGCCGACCGACTCGGCTAAAACCCCAAACAAGAAATGATGGTGTAGCCCGCCGCGCCGATTCCTGCTCCCCGACATCTTCCTTCATGCGCCACCGCGTACGTCGAAAATGGCGGGAGTGGGAGCGCATCGGCGCGAGCGGCCAAGTCCTAAGTTGGATCCGCCACGGCGTACGTGTGAAGTTCAAGCACGGCCTACGTCCCAAGCCATTCAACCATGGCATCTCCATGCTAGACGCCACACCCGACCAACTCGAGTTTCTCAACTCGGAACTACCACGCTTCGAGGCTTGCGGCGCGTGGGAGCGCTCTACGAACCCACGCTACGTCTCCCGGATGTTCTTGGTTCCAAAACCCGGATGCAATCAATGGCGCTTGATTATCGACCTTCGCGAACTCAACCGCTACTGCTCGACGTTCAACATGACTTGCGAGACCCTCAAGCACCTCCGCCATCTATCTCGACCGGGGGACTACTTCGTCTCACTCGACCTCGCCGATGGGTACTACACCCTTGGCATCCGGGAGGAAGACCGGGATTACTTCACGGTCAACTACCGCGGCACCTTATGGCGCCTCGCGTGCCTCCCCATGGGGTGGTCGGGCTCGGCCTACTACTTTTGCAAACTCACGCAAGTGTTTACGAACCCCCTACGCCGCCCACCACCTCCCACGCCCGCATCTACACCGGCCGGCCCACGCCGCCCGTCCAAGCGCTTCCTCCGAAACGCGCGATGGCGAGGAACCCGACTACTCCCCTACATGGACGACTTCCTCTTCTTGGCGGACTCCTACGACGAGGCACTCTTACTTCGGCAGCGCGTCCAAGCCCTGCTCGACAGCCTCGGCCTACAGCGCAACCCCAAGAAAGGTGTGTGGACGCCAACGCAAGTCGGCGACCACTTGGGCCTCACGGTGGATTTACACCGCGGCGAGTTTCGCGCCCCACTCGCAAAACTGCACCACCTCGCACAACACGCTTCGTCCTTGCTCGGACGAGCAGCGTCCAACGCACGATGGCTACCCACACGCCAACTCGCAGCCTTCGCGGGGAAAGCGCAATTTTTCTACCTCGCCATCGCGCCCGCCCGATTCTTTTTGCGCGAGCTCCACAACGTGTTGGCTACCCGTACCGGTTGGGGGGGACGCGTGCGCCTCACCCACCAACTCCGGCGCGACCTCGAGTGGTGGCGCACGGTACCCTCCCAACACAACGGCCGGTCGATCTACAAGCCCATCGAGACCGCCTATTTGCACGCCGACTCGAGCGACTACGGATGGGGGGCCGTCCTCAACGAGGACGCCAATTACCAAGCCCGCGGGTTTTGGAGCGCCACCGACCGCCTCCAACACATTACGTGGAAGGAGCTTCGGGCAGTCCGGCACGCGGTCGAAACCTTTCTCCCGCAACTCCGAGGACGACAAGTCCTCCTCCACGAGGACAACACTGCCGTGGTCGCCGTCCTAACCAAGCTAACTTCCCGATCGCCCGTCATGATGACCGAGCTACGGCGTTTGTGGTTCCTACTCGACACCAACGACATCCACATCCGCCCACGCTACATCCGGTCGGCCGCCAACGTCTGGGCCGACACGCTCAGCCGCGAAATGGACTCCGAAGACTGGCAACTAAACCCTCAACTCTTCAACCACCTCCAGCGTCGGTGGGGCCCGCATACAATCGACCGGTTCGCGTCTATGCTCAACACGCAGCTGCCACGCTTCAACGCCCGCTGGCGCGACCCCTTGTGCGAGGACATCGACTGTCTACACCTCCCCGACTCTGCGTGGAGACGCGAGAACAACTACTGCAACCCCCCTTGGTCGGCCCTACCCGCACTCGCCGCGAAACTCGAACAAGCTCAAGCCGAGGCGACAGTCATCGCCCCCTACTGGCGAAACAAAACATGGTACCACGCGTTCGCCCGCTTGTCCACCGAGACCGTGCACTTCCCAGCGTCCCGCGACCTGTTCTTCCCCGGCAGGCTAGGCAGACAAGAAGGGGTCGGACCTCCCGCTTGGAGCATCGTGGCCTTTCGGCTAGCACCCCCGCTTGGCTCTACACCCGACGCGGTGCGATCGGCCGAGCGATACGCACAGACCGATTAAATGCGCCTGTACAGGACGTCCGCCCTCTGCGTACAGGACCCCCGCGCTACGAATTACGCCTCGAAGCAGCACAGTCGCCCTGGTCCTCCGAATTGGCTGAAACTTTTCAGGACCTCCTAGGATCAGATAAGCTCGGGGTTACAGCGGTTGCCCTACTCAGCAACTCGCTAGCGCCCTCGACGTACCTGAGCTACCAGAGCGCAATTCGACAGTTTTTTATTTTTTGTGCAGAAGAAAATATCGCCCCGCTACAGGCCACGCCGGCCACGATGGTCCGCTACACGGCCTGGCTAGCCCTCTTGGGAACAATCGCTGCCAGCTCGCTGCAGCCTTACTTCAGCGCAATTAACAAATACTTCCGCGACCACCGGCGCCAACCTATCGCCGTGGGCGAACTCCTGGCGGACGCCCGCCGTGGACTCGACATGCTACAGCGCCGCCTGCTGCCCACCGCCGCTCGCCTTCCGCTACCCGCACACGTCGCGCTGACCATCCTACACGCCGCCACCACCCTACGCGGCACTTTCGCGTGGACCCCTGCTGCCCTCCCTCAGATGCAGCGCTTCAGAGCCTGTTTAGCGGTGTGTGTCAATTACACGTTTTTCTGCCGCGCCGAAACTGGCGCCCGCTGCCAGACCGGCGACCTAGTGGTCGACAGGCCCTCCCAACACATCTGCCTGTTCGTACGTAAATCTAAAGGCGACCAGCGCCGCGACGCGGCAGATAAACCTGTCATCGCTATCCCGGTCGCAGCTAACCCCGTCCTGGCAGACCTGCTCATCTACTACACGGAGCAGCGCGCGACTTTCTGCAAAAAATTTTACAACACGCCACCCCCACTCGCCTTTTGGAGCTGCTCCCCTTCTGAACCTTCCGCCGAGTGGGGCGCCGCGGCCACCATCTCCGCCTGGCTCACCCTCGCCCTCCGTACCGTCAACTCAGCCGCCACCGCCGGTTTTAAGTGGACATCGCACAGCCTACGGAAAGGCGCGGCGTCCGCTGCCAGCTGCATCGGCGCCCCCCTCCCCGTCATCAAATTTATGGGTGGCTGGGCCAAGAACAGCTCGGTAACCGAAGGAAAATATATTGACCCAACCATGACCCCAACACCTGCTGCTTGGCGGTTCTTCGGCTGGCTCACTCCGTCCCCCCCGCAACACTAATTCTGGTTGTGCAAGCCTTTGGCTTTAGGTTACTGGCAAAACGTGCCCTAGGGTAAATGGTCAGATTGATTTGAATCTAGAGGTTTGCATATCCAATATCATGTGTACGGGACAGTAACTCTAGCGGTTACTGTTACCGTTAATATCGGCGCGTCTCGCCTGCAGGGCAACCACCTTGCCCGAACAGTTAGACGCAGCCAACGACCAACGACTTCCCCAACGGTCAGCTCTAGCTAGCCCGTGCCTTATAAGCCGTAGCTAGCCACGAGCCTAGGCACTCTCTGCTTTCGCGCTCAGCCAATCTAGGCTTCGCGCGAACCCACCCACCCATCCCTATAATCCTGCGCTAATTGACCCCCAGACCCTGTCTGTGGGTGTCTTTTGGCCAAATTGTAAGCAAGCTGACTTCTTTGGCAAAACGTGCCCTAGGGTAAATGCCGAGCACCGCTCAACGACATGTCGCTCACATGCCGCGGCTTCAGCACAACACGACGAGCGCACCGAACAGCCCCCGCCCACAACGAAAAGAGCATTACACCTGTAAACATCGCGTGGCGGTAGACACCTGAACACTACACGAAGCGCACGAAGGTCGTCACGCGCGGTAGCCGAGATGGTGCAGCAGGCGCCCAACTTGACGCTAACGCTGGAGGCGCTCGGCGGTAGCGGGGTGGTCCTGTCGGCGGAGAAGCGGGTGCGTCGCATTTAGCCACTCCCTCCGCTCACACCGCGTCAGCGGGCAGCGAGGGCCACCTTTCGTCGCTTCTGTACAACCGTCTCTTCCACTTCGTACGACCGGGTTCGCTGGTCCCGGACGACGCCTCACGCGCGCCAATATTTTCCGCGTCGTCGAGTGTCGCTGACTTGACCACGACAATTCTTTTTTCGTGTTGTTGTTGGGGGCACTGCGTAAGGGGGCGTGTCTTACCTGCGACAAGCTCCAATCAGCCCTAGTCTGAACGTGCTTTTACCTCAGTTGCAATGAGTTCTGAGTGTTGTTGCCCGCTGTTGCCTCGTGCAGTCTGCACTCAAACACTCCATTCCGATCAAACAAGCGGAGGCGGGTGTGAAGGCGCTCACGCTGTGGGGTGTGCTCACAACCCGGAACGGCAAGGTGCGCCGGGGCATGTCACTCCAATCCGCCTGTTACGCTCAGTTTCAATGCGCCCTCGCCCAACAGTCGTACAAACTCTTGTATTCACATCGAGGCAGCATATCATCCAGACAATCAACACGTGGATTTATTCCCACACCTACCCCTAGTCAAATGGACACAACTTCAAGCACACAGACGCACACAGACACAGACACAGACACACACAGACACACACACACACACACACACACACACACACACACATCACTGTGGACTTGCATATAAATAGACATACTCTTCCATAATCATAAACACCTCTCCCTAAGAAAGTCTCTCTCCCTCTCTCTCGCACACAAACACATACTCACACACACACATACGCGCGCGCCCCAGAAAGTAAGGTCTCTTAACCGCGCTCTCTCCCCTTCCTCACAAGCATGTCACAAGAGCATGCGTCCATAAATCAGCATTTTGTTTTACATAGTTCCTCTCATCCAGATCTAGTGGCGCATTCGCACACACACACACACACACACACACAAACTTATGCATAGGAAATGAATTTCTTACATACATCCTGTCTCATGCAAATGGGGGAAACACAAACACAGACACACACACACGCACGCACGCACACACGCACGCACACACACACACACACACACACACACACACACACACACACACACACACACACACACGCACACACACACACACACACACACACACACACACACACACACACACACACACACACACACACACACACGCGCAATGGCATGTACGCGCATATGCCATACAAAAGTTGTATAACATGCATCAGCTAACAAGTCGTGTGATCGCAGGACTATTTGGTCGCGGTGGCCACCAACTCGGCCATCCTGGTGAACGGGAAGCCCAAGTACGAGAGCAAGTACTACTACACCCAGGACGGCATCCGGTGGGTCGACCTGGAGACGCAGGTGTCGGCGGAGGACGTGGAGCGGTGCCGTAAGATCGTGTCGCCCCTCAGCGGCGACCCCTCTCAGGTTTACACGGTGGAGGAGCCCGCACCTGCTCCCGAGGAGCCAACGGAGGAGGGAGCGGAGCCGGCGGAGCCACCTGCGCCCCTCGTCTTTGAGCTGGGCGAGCTGCAGCGCATCAAGGTCATGATCACCGACATCTCGGAAGCCACCACCGTCCTCCCTGCGGTCCGTGCCCGCCCCTTCTCTTCCATCCTTTCACGGGTGTCGCCAAATCTGGCCACCTAAAGATCATAGCATGACATTAATCAGCAGCTAGTCCCATGTGCACTAGTATGTACTTCCCGAAGGCCTTTCCAGTCTGTACCACTCGTGAGTCACCCCCTCGGGCTGCGAGCCCTTTTCGAATATCCATCATAATTTGAATATGACCATCAGCAGACTCACACCGTCAAACCCATACCAGAGGGGTTTACCTACTAGCCCTCGTGTGTTTGGTCTATTTTTAGAACCCCTTCCCAATGCTTATTCTATCTATCGAGACAGTAATGGCATCAGCGCATGTTTTTTGTGAGTCACGTTTATTGGCACTCACTGCCGTTGTTTCTTCTCCTTACCCCCGCCCTTATGAATCGCGTCGCCAAAGCTGGCCACCTAAAGACAACAACAAGTTATTAAGCAGCTGCGCCACCTGTACTGATCGGCAATTCGCTCATGACCCGATACTCCCTGCAGCTTTATACTCATTTCCTCAGGCTCCACATCTTAGTAGTATGTTCACTGTAATTTGGGCATGACCGTCCACAACTCATACACCCGTTTCCTGCAAATTACCCTCCCTGTGATTAGTTTCTTCCCAATGCACCTCCTTACCATCGCGTCAGTAAAGTCGATCGCACGTCACGTCATGAATTGCGTTTGTTGGCATTCATTGAGTGCCCCTTCCCAATGAGCAGCACTTCAAACGAGTCAGCAAAGTCGTTCGCACATGGTTGATGTGAACTGCGTCTGTTGGTGTTCTCTGACGTGACATTTT
>JAPMLY010002579.1:0-32500 GCA_026401115.1 Tetraselmis chui
CATAACGCCACTCCAAATATATCAACTCCCCATACACCCACCACCTCTACACCCTCCCCAATGACGCGAACACCTTCCTACCCCCCGACCAACACACAGGCCACCCCACCCCCACCCCATTCGGCACACGCTGGATGGTCGACATCTACCTCGTCGCCAACCCCCTAGCCCTCTCCACTCTACCCTCACACACAGCCATGACCGCACTCCACAACACACTTGAGTCTATCTACGACACACACCTCCCCAACCCCACCATCACTATCCCACCTCCACACCTCACCGACACCTACTCACCACACTCAGCAGGTATCTACCACCTCCCCCCCAACCCCACTCACCCCCTTACCTAACCCCTCCAGGAACGCATGCAACTAACATACTCCCCCACGAGAGGACATCTTGCTTTGAAATGGCAGGACTTTGTATACACTGACGGCTCCAAAAAGGGAGGCTCCCCCCCCCCTAGGAGCAGCCGCCACCCACCCCGCCTCGGACACCCACATCAAAATTCTAGTGACCTCTACCCCTCCCTCGCACACCATCAATCGTGCTGAATTTGCTGGGATAGACATAGTCCTCTTGCTCCGCTAAACCCACCTCCTTACAGACAGTGCGTGCTCCCTCCGCCTCATACAAGGCTACTTGAACTGCCCATCCGCTTACAAACACAACACACACCGCGACACGCTCCTCTCCATCACACACACCCTCCAAACCCGCTGCAACGCAGGCATCCGCACACACCTCGGTAAAATTAAAGCACACAACCACTCACTCTGAAACGACCTCGCAGACACACTAGCTAACCAAGTTGCAGATGGACACCCACCCGACACAACGTACACCACATGTTCAGAGGTGTCGATAGGCCACTGGACATGGCCATACACTCTCATTCCACAAACCCTAGGGGAACCCATACCCTATAGATACACCAACCTCAAAACTGACGCTCACACCCACAGCACCAAACACACTCACACACCCCTCTCGCAAACATCCAAACACGGTGCCCTCCTCGCCCGCGCCGCGGGAGACGGCGCGGACTTTACTTTCCACAAAAAACACACGACACTCACCAACATCCAATTCACCCACACGCAAGAATTCATGTGGGGGGCCCCAACACCCGCCTCCTCACACACAACCCCACCCTGCGCTGCCCCATGTGTGGCCAATTCACTAGCAACGGCCACATGACCGGTAACTGCCCCACCATGTATGGCCTAATACATGACCGCCACAACAGCGCGCTACAACTCCTACTCTCCACACTGGAACGACACATCGGCGGACGATGGGAGACCATCACGGCAGACTTTGGTAACAAACCCATCAAATCATTCACTTCCCCCACACCCACCCACACACCCCTTGACTGCCATCCGCCTCACCCCGCCCACATGCCCACTCGCCTTGTTGCTGCTGACGAAGGCCTCTCGCCCGACTCCCTAACCTCGTGCCCAGCCATCCTCCCCCCCCGAGATTCTCCCCCCCCGCGCTACGACCCACCGCGCACAAACCCGATTTCATCCGCCTCCTCGAACCTCGATTCGTCGGTCACACAAACGGTCGCCGCCGATACTCATCAATTAAAAAGATTCAGATAGGGGAATGGAAATGCTGCATGGACCACAACCTTTCCCAAACAGCCCAATTGATTCGTGCCAAATACACACCCCTCGCAAATGCCATCCGTAGCCACTGGCCAGGTACCGAAATCGACATCCTCCCCATCGTCATGAGCCGCACGGGCACGCCGCACTCATTTACCATCGCAAATCTCACCTCTCTCCTCACCTTCCGCACCGACCCTCCTGACAAACTCATCTCCAACGCACGACTCGACACGTCTCGAATCCTTGCACAACTACACACGCACACTGTCCACTGGCTACATCACCTCCTACTTGTATACCGCATCAAATCCCGCACGACCTCTCGCCGCGCCTCCACACAATGCACCTCCGCACGCCCCTGATTGCACGTAGCCATAACCCCGCATCGCACCCTCCCTGGGGGGAGTAAAACCCCCGACCACCCTTGGAGAGGTTGGATATATGTGGTTAACGGTCTAGCCATGACTTGTAAGTTTTTTGTATGGCATACAGGCATAGTTGGGAGGGCCTAGAGACAGCAACCGGCGCATACGGTACATGTTGTAAACAATTTCAATTTACGAACAAGCTATACCGGCACGCTCCCCGATTTTAGCCTCTCAACTGATCATTCCTAGTGCTCACGCCTTGCTGTGCCGGCGGACGCGTGATTGCTTGCTGCCGCGCCGCCCGTACAATACTATTTTGCTAATGCCGTCCGATGTTACTTCCTTGAAAGTTGCACGGAGACTGCTTGCTGGGTAATTTATCGGATTAGGGTCTTCGGGTCCTGTTAGCACTAGCATCCCGTTGCATAGTGCTTATGTACAAGGTAGCTATTTGTCATTCTAGTGCTTAGTGTTATGCTATTAGCGGTACTCTATTCCCTATTAGTGGCGGTCGGCCGGCCCTGCCGGTGCCTTCGCCGGCCGCCATCTCTCTCCTCCCACTTCTCTAGTCACCATAGCCGGCCCCCTTGTGGGGCCGGCACGACCTCCGTGTAACTATCCGTTCGCAACTCTAACATGTTATGGGCCCTCCACCAACACTAGAGAAGAGCGTGTGTAAAGCGCTCGGCGCCACGCTAGTCCTACCTACTCCCCCGTAAAAAAGAGCATAGCGTGTGTAAAGCGCTCGGCGCCACGTTAGTAATTCATCGTCCCACCGACCCCACGCTTCGCCTTCGAGCTGGTTGTCCGCGACTGTCCTACCATTTCCCACGTAAAAAGGAGAAGAGCGTGTGTAAAGCGCCGGGCGCCACGTTCGCCCCACCCAGCTTTCTGTCTCACCTAGCCTTCAGCCTACCGATGCTCTCGACCGGATATGGTTTTTCAGACCGACCCGCGAAAATTCGGCCCGTGCGTACTTTACGTAGTATTGTTATTGTTTTTTCCCGAGGCAATGCCGCAACGCTCACCTTACTTAGCGAGGAGCTTAACTTTCCCACGGCGAAAAGGGGGAGTCAACACGAGCGCCCGTCTATGTTTTTTGCGTGCCTACACGCTCCTAACGGCCTTGTTGGCTTTGCTTCTTCCTCGCCGGTCGCTCTCATGCGTCGGCTAATTCCCCCGTGGACAGCATTTTTCGCTACATGTCAGAATAGTACATTACGCAGTACATTTGGAACTGCTTCATATCGGCAACTCGCCGGTAGCGGCACGTTTTTGTGAGCGCATGTCGCTACACCTACCCGGCCGGAGACACACGCTACAAGCACTGCACCTTCTACCAAGATGACACCTTCCTCAACGCAAGCTAGGACGACGTCAAGACCTCGGCTACCTTGAGGGGGGGTGTTAGCACTAGCATCCCGTTGCATAGTGCTTATGTACAAGGTAGCTATTTGTTATTATAGTACTTAGTGTTATGCTATTAGCGGTACTCTATTCCCTATTAGTGGCGGTCGGCAGGCCCTGCCGGTGCCTTCGCCGGCCGCCTTCTCTCTCCTCCCACTTCTCTAGTCACCATAGCCGGCCCCCTTGTGGGGCCGGCACGACCTCCGTGTAACTATCCGTTCCCAACTCTAATGGTTCGTCCCATTTTCGGTAGAATTTCTGAAGACGGACGTGCGGAGGAAGGTATAGAAGGGGCTCGAGTCCTTCAAGGCGGGCATGCATCGAGAGAGTTCGACTTGTCGTGCTTGGCACCCGACAGCATTTTAGCCTTGGCGCAACAGATCGGTGCGAAAGAGTATAAACCTGAGACCCACTCCCCGTCCGTGCTCTTCGGGGTTTGAATGGATATGGATATGGAGAGTATCCGGACTTTCTTGCGCCTCGAGAGCTTCAACTCGCCGGCCTCGGAATTGCTCGTCTTCGCTGACAACGGGTCCTTGGGCGCGGTTGTATTGCCTTTCTGTTTTTACCTCTCCCGGATTGAGGTGGGGAAGAAGCTCTTCACCACCAAGTTGCGGGTGATCCACAATGTGGTGACAATGGCGTCGACACCAAGGGTATCGCTGGACTAGGCGCGGGACTACAACGTCGACGTCAAGCAATGGCCCCGCCGGTCGGACAGCTTTTACAAGTCGCCAAAGAAGGCAATTTTCCGCAAGTTGTATGACGTCGTGGACGAGATCAAAGGTGTCGAATATCGCATTTCTATAGCGCAGCAACTTGTAACAGATAAAGTGGCAGTATCGATGAATGCCCAACGCTCAGAGCTACTTCATTCTATGGGTGAGGATACTAGTAGCGGTGTGTCTTCGTCTAATACCCCTCGGACAGTGATTCGCCGGCGGAGCGTGGCATGCGAAGGAGGCGGGGCCAAGGTGGGAGAAGGGGAAATGGGGTGGGCGGAATAACGCGGTGTCTCCAACACTCTTGCAAATAAACAGTGCACATGTATACGTGCAGACGCTAGCGCGAAGGAGATCACAGTGCCGCGGTGGTGGGCGGGGTGGGCGTGGGAGGGGTGGGTAAATCAAGCGCGTCTCTAAATCAACATTGGTGGAGAAAATATATGATGTTGTAATCATAATTATTTGTACATTCTTAATTTCTAGACTCCCCCCTACGTGTGACATTATGCACTTATACCTCTAGTAGTCCTCATGAGTAGCATGTGCCTTCCTCTTCGGTTCCTGTGCTCGGGAGTAGGCTGGTCGGTGTCGTGGTGGATATTGGTTTGTAGGGCCTTCATGGCTTCTTGCACACGCCTCTTTGGTTGTCGGCTTGTTTCGAACTTGAAGTTCCTCTTGACCATAGAGTGCATGTCCTCCAAGCCATGACACCCATAGTTCAGCAAGTCTCTATAGGACTCGATGAACTTGGGAACCTGGCACTATAGAATGTGCATGTAGACCGTCACATGATCCGCATGACCCGCGGCGTTGGTAAACGCCACCACAAAATTCTCGGCCACTCGTTTCACCTAAGCGCATTTGTTTTCATTTAGCATCATGTCACCATATATTTGCATCACATAGCTTGAAACGCATTCTCTCATACCTCACGTGTCCTATGTTTCCTCATGACCATGGGAGGGAGCTCCTTTGTCTGCGGAAATTGAATTGGTTCCACGAGCAAATTCCTCAGATCCACGTAGGGCCCCCATGCTTTCGCAGCCTTGTCATGATCCGCCTCACATACTGTGGGGAAGGAGGCCCGCACGTGCTCCAACAATCGCTCGTGGCCTACCAGCAACTTGATATACTCCTCTCCAATGAAAGATTCCTTCCTCTTACCGATACTGACAGAGGCTTGTTTCTTCGACTGCCGCTTTTTTCACGACACATGTGGGTGACATGTGCGACGAGTTAGCAAAATTGTACAAGTTGTTGTTCAATTTCATGTTTGTGCTTTTTAAAAGGTATTTAATGGCATTTCATTTTTCGTTTCATTTCAGTTGGCATCATAATACATTTATTTTAGCTATCGTATTAACAAGATTACCTTAATTTTCAAGTTGTCCGACATCCATTGTTACAGTTTGGCAATCATTTCCGTGTTGCTGTCGCGATGCCGCTGAGTCGTATGCCAATACAGTTGGGCCACGATCCGGAGGTTGATATGCAGCATGTCGGGGATACGTCGGGACGGTTCGATATGAAGCAATGGGGGGAAATTAAATCTTTGAGAGGCGTGCTGTTGCGCTGCCACTTTCGCATGGAAGCGTCGGAACTATTCGGCCCGTGCTCCTCCACTTGTGTGATGTTTTTGTTGCAACATGGGCAAACGTACGGGAAGGAGAGAACCCCGTCCACCTCAGTGTGTGAAGCTAATACCTGCTACTCAAGTGTCCGCTCAAACACGCTTGTATTTGTGGCGCGCAACGCCTCCCATGTCAAGTGGAAATCTGAAGTCCGCGCTGTGAAGTAGCAGCAACCCTCCATTGCGTTGCAACCGCACTAGCCACTGCAGCCGTTCAAGTATTTATTATCACCGCCTTCACACAGGTGCAACACAGCTTCTGTCCCATCCCGCAGCTTCAAGATTTGTTTCTGGATCTCATTCAGCTGCGTGTAGGTTCTCCATCCCTTCTCCATGCATGTCTCATACGAGTCGTCCCCTAGTGCGCACACCACCGCTGAATTTGTAATTATCATAATCAAAAAAATAATCCACTTGAGTATGTCGTCAACTTGAGTATGTAAGCATGTCGTCCACTTGAGTATGCAAGCATGGAACACAATTGTATGATGCGTGAATCAAATAAATGGCCTTCATGCGGAATTTATTTTCAGACATAAGCACGGGGTTGTTTGCGAGAGGCTTGTTGTTGTCGACTCCATCATCATGACGGACAATCTTGGCGCAGCATGTGGTTTGCTACACCGTCTGAATACCTCTGCCGAGTCCGTGATGCTCCGCAAACAAACTGGACCTGTCAAGTCCAAGCTATCTCGAATGTCCCACATCTTGCGCTAAGCAAGCGGCAACAAATCCACGTAGGCTGTTGTCACTTCCTCATTGCTGAGCTTGTCCACGTTGATTCTGAAGCCAACAATAAGCTCCCCTCGGAATTTTCGCACCGCCCGCACAGACGAATTCGCGGACATATGTGGGAATTCTAGTCCGCATGACTGCACGATGGCTGGCGTGTAACGACTCGTGGTCTCCTTGAATGTCTGTCCGACGCCACGAATCATGCGTTGCATCTTTTCATAAGTCAACCGCAGCTTAGTTTTCAAGTTGCTCTTATTGAACCATGCAAACACGGTTAGTGTGGAAGGTAACTCACGCAAACGTAGTTACGGTCACAGTCGCGCAAACATGACAGTCACAGAGACAACCAACCTACATGCGTGGTGTCGGGATAACAAAAGTGGGAGAGCTGTAGCCTAGCGACAGCTTCGTACCGAGTCAAACAGTTTATCGGTATGTCCAATCTAGACATGTACTAATCATATCTAGAGTAGCTTACAATAGCTATCAGCAAGTAATATTTATACGGTATTACTTACAACACTCCCCTTGAAGGTAGCTACGGGATGAAGCGTTGCATTGGGTCTTGTCCTCCAAGGATTGCACTTCGGTGTCTTGCTAGTGCAGGACCTGGGAAGGGTTTGGTGAGCATGTCAGCCACCATCTGGTCAATGGGGAGGTACCTCAACTTGATGGTTCCCTACTCCACGTGGTCTTTGAGGAAGTTCCACTTCATACCGATATGCTTGGTCTTCTCACTGGCTAAGGCATTCTGGGAGTATGCAATGGCGCTTTGGTTGTCCTCCCATATGGTGGTGCTTTCGGTGATGGGGGAGTTGAAGATTTCCCCCAAGAGTTGTCGGAGGTGGAGTCCCTCCTTGGTGGCGTCAGCCGCAGAGTAGTACTCGGCTTCACACGTGGACTGGGCCACACAAGTATGTTGTTTGGACTTGTAACTCATGGGCCCGCGTCCGAGGGTGAAGAGATAGCCATAGCGAGACTTGCGGGTGCTGCAGTCGTTGGCCCATTTAGTGTCGGCAAAGCCCGTGAGTTGGAGGCTGTGGTCCGTGCCCCCCAACGTCAGGCGCATGTCGATGGTGCCATGAAGGTAGCGGAGGACCTTCTTCAGAGCCTGCATGTGTGCCTCTATGGGTGAGGCTTGGGCGGAGCCGAGGATGCTCAACGCCGTGGAGACATCGGGGCGCGTGCATGCGGCTGGGTACTGAAGGCTGCCCATGAGGCTGGGGTAGACGTCCTTGGCCACCCCGGTGAGAGGGGGCGAGGTCATGTGCGCGAGGTCGGCGAGAAAGCCCTAGTCCATGGGAAGTGACGACGGCTTAGAGTCGGACATGCCATACTTGGCGAGTATGTCGCGCATGTACTTGGACTGGTCCAGCGAGATGGTGCGCGTGGAGCGATCGCGGGTAATATGCATGCCGAGGAGTTGGGAGAGGTCGCCGAGGTCCTTGATCTTGAACCGTGCTCCGAGTTGAGCTTTGAACGATGCGAGCTAAGTGGCATCATTGCAGGCTGCGGGGATGTCATCGACGTACATAGCGATCATGGCGAAAACGTGGCCGGTGCGGTAGATGTAGATGCACGGGTCAGAGACGCATTGTTGCCATCCATGGTCGACAAGCCATGCACGAAGTAGCAAATTGAACTCGCGGGGGGGCTGTTTGAGGTCGTAGAGGCAGCGCTTGAGGTGACACACTTTGGACGTGCCATCGTTGAAGCCGAGGGGCTGGTGGATGTACACGTCTTCTTGGATTGGGGCGTAGAGAAGCGCTGTGTCGATGTCAAGCTGGCATAGTTCAAGGTCGCGAGCGGCTGCGATGGCCATGAAGAGACGCATGTTGGCCATGCGGATGACAGGGGAGAATGTCTCTGTGTAGTCCAATCCAGCGCGTTGGTTGCAACCCTTGGCGACGAACCGCCCTTTGAAGCGGGAGACGTCGCCGGCGGTATCCGACTTGACTTTGAAGATCCACATGTTGTTAACGACCATTCGGCATGGGGGGAGGTCCACAAGTTCCCACGTGCCGTTGGCGATGAGGGAGGAATACTCCTGATGCATAGCGGCTTGCCACAGGGGGGCTTGGGCGCTGTCTAGCGCAGGCCGGTAGGCACAGCAGACATGCGGGCGGGTGTATTGACGAAGGCGATGCCGGAGCCGAAGCACACCATGATCTTCACGTACTACACGGAAGCGAAGCCAAGTGGAGAGTAGTTGTTTGCATTACTGGCTAATTATCTAGAGGGGCTATTATGATACATCATAATCAGCACATGTACGTTAATAGTTATCGACTATTTGTGAACGTTATCAATAAATATGTATAGCAAGCAATGTAGGCAAGCACTATACATGCAACAGTTCTTTGGGCTGCTCACTCTTTTTATAACCATCACACAACGTCTCGGCGTTCGCTCCAGCCGACTCACCTATGTATTCACATGTTCTCCGATAATACACTCCTTATCAAAGTTGAGGGGGCGATAAGGAATGTTTACACTCGGTGAGTGACACTGCATGTCATCTCACCCTCAGCAAGTGCCTAGCACTTGCCTATCACAGGACACGCACTCACCTTGTGGTGAGCACACGTCAACATATATTCTGAGCCTTTAGATGATATTTAACGCTCAGCAACTTGCCACCATCAGCAACCTAATCCTCTCTATTGTTGATTGGCTTATCATCTTATTGTGTTGAGTCACAGCCGTACTATCACGATGCTACTTGACCAACATTGCTGTGTGGCAACTTGAATACCACATAAAACCATGTCTCGCAACACTCCCCCTTGCTACGCAGGCAATCCCATGATGGCATTGCACAACCTGCCGTGCCTTGCACTTACTAATGGCTTGGTAAGCACATCAGCAAGCATGTTCTCCGTCGAACAATATTGCACCTCGATGTCTCCGCTCTCCACCTTCTCCCGACAGAAGTGGTACCTCACGTCCATGTGCTTGCTGCGTCCGGTCGTCATGCTATTCTTGCTGAGTGCAATACAACTCTGATTGTCCTCGTAAATTGTGATGGGAGACCCGGAGTCTTGGTGAAGCTCGTGGAGTAGTTGCTTCAAAAACATCGCCTCCTGAGTGGCCGCAGTCAGCGCCATATACTCTGCCTCCGCTGTCGACAACGCCACAGTTTGTTGCCGCTGACTTTTCCAGCTCACCGCTGCACCGTTGAGCATGAACACATACCCCGTACGAGAGCGGCGCTCGCCGATATCACTCGCGTAGTCAGAATCTGACCATCCTACCACCTTTGATGAGGGTGCGCACCGTACATCAAGACCGACTCTGCGGTCCCCTTGAGGTAGCGAAGCACCCTCTTGGCTTGCTCCCAATGTGACTGAGAGGGGTCGGACATGTACCTACTAAGGTGGCTAACAGCCATGGTGATGTCGGGCCGTGTGCTTACGGAAGCGTACAACAAGCTACCGATCAAGCTTTGGTACGGCACTAGACCGGGAGGCAACCTTGATGTCGACGTCTCCACACAATTGCTCAAAGCATCGACCGCCATAGGTGAGCCCACTGGCTTGCAGCCCATCATGTTGAAGCGCTCCAACATATCTAAGACGTATTGTTGTTGTCCAATCCTGATGGTGCGGCTGCCACGATCACGCTCGACTGTCATGCCAAGCAACCAAGACACTGGACCGAGGTCTTGCACGTTGAATCTTTCGCCGAAAGCCGACTTGAACCCAACGATGAAGCTACCCGCTGGTCCGACGATGATGCTGTCGTCCACGTACAACGCCAAGACATAAAGCTCACCCTCCTTGATGAAGACGTAAATGCCGGGATCCACCTTGGATTGGGTAAAGCCATACTCCTCTAGCCATGCTGTGATGGTCTTATTCCACTTCCTAGGAGCTTGCTTGAGGCCATACAATGATTTCTTCAACAAGCACACTCGCTCCTCTCCATTGATGTCGAAGTGACGGAATCCTTCCGGCTGCCTCATGTAGATTTCCTCCTCGATATCGGCCTCCAAGAATGCCGTCACCACATCAAGCTGCTCCACCTCCCAATCATTATAAGCAGCAAGCGCGAGCAACGTTCGAATAGAAATCACCCTCACTGTGGGAGCGAAGGTCTCGTGGTAGTCCACACCCTTCTCCTGAGTAAACCCGCGAGCCACAAGTCTTGCTTTGTACCTCGTTATCTGTCCATTGGCATCGCGCTTCAGCTTGAACACCCACTTGGAATCTACGAGTTTGCGACCGGCAGGACAAGGGACCAATGTCCAGGTTTTCCGAGATACAAGTGAGTCGTACTCGCTCTTGATAGCTGCCTCCCACTCCCCCGATTGGGGACTCCTCAGCGCTTGCTTGTATGACACCGGCTCTTGAACAGTCGGGCTGCTGGCTGACTTAATAGCCGCGGTACTTCCCGTAGTCCATCCATCTCCCGAAGCGCCCGCTGAACGGAGATTATACCTTGGACTGGGTACGCATTGCTGTGGTGCGGCAGTGGATCGAAGATTATACCTTGGCCGTGGAGTCTCCCCCGAATGCATGTCCCGTTCATCTTCCATCGACCCGGAATGCTGTAGCGACTCCCGTAGCGGCGACTCCCCCGAAGGTGTATCCCGTTCTTCGCTACACATGGTGCGCGGGATGCTGTCCTCTTCATCATCAGTGCGTTGCTCCGCATTGCTCTCCCCCATGGAGAGGACTGCAGCCTCATCGAACACCACGTTACGGCTGCTCACCACCCGACGAGTAGCAGGATTGTACACCAACCACGCAGGTGATTCGGAAGCATAGCCCACAAAGACACCCTTCCACGCGCGATCGTCAAGTTTGCGGCGTTGAGACTTGTCAACGTGGACATAGGCCGGACAGCCGAAGACCCGCATGGAGCTCAAATCAGCTCGTCTACCGGTCGCCAAGGTGAAAGGTACACCGCCGGCTCCGCTACTATGCACACGATTGCGGACATGCACCGCAGCGGCCATCGCTAGAGCCCAATACGATTTAGGCAGCGCGGCTTGCCGGATCATTGACTGCGCCATCGGGACCAACGTCCCCCACTGCCGCTCAATCCGGCCATGTTGCCAATGCGCGTAAGGGGCAGTGATCTCCACAGCGATGTTGAACTCATCCAAGAGGTTTCGGAAGGCAGCACCTAAGAACACCGTGTCATTGTCCACCCGAAGACGACGAACCGTGTGCCCAAGAGAACGGATGGTAGTCAACATGCGACGGAACGAGGCGGGAGCCTCATCCTTGGAGCGGACCGCATCATGCAGCATGAAACGGCTCCGGAAATCAACCGCACACAAGCTGTACCGCCGTCCTCCCAAGGATGGAACACTCATAGGACCGCAGAAGTCTAAGCCGAGGACCTCAAAGACACCAACGTTCCGGTCAGCCGGCTCACGAGAGATACGGCGGACGTGCGACTTACACACAGCACACGTCTCACAGAAGCCCAACTTCTCCGACGCAGAAAACGCCACACCCTCCACCTGAGTGGCCAAGAGCCCGTCCAATTGCGACTCGCCAAGGTGACCGAGTCGGGAATGCCACAACCGTTTTTCCAATGGCGCAGTGGCGACCGAAGCGGTAGGATTCGACGAAGCAACCCGCGCCGGCAACCACACCAACAAATGCGCGCGCTCCAACGGAACCACCACGCCACCACCATGACCGGCATGAAGACGAAGGTGGTCCACGGGATCAGCTAACACCACAGAATGACCTTGTCGCCGAGCTTGGGTGAGGCTGAAAAGCCGATGGTAAGACCACGACGCACGACGGGATAGCTCAGGAACGTGGAGCACATTCTTTAGCGTGGCAGGAATCTCCTCTCCATCTTCAGCCTTCACAATGATGCGGACCGAGCCCACTCCAACAGCGCGGGCGCTGATACCCTTCACCCAAAGCCGGTCGGTGAGCGCTCGATACTCACAGAAGTCACGGCGCACACTAGTCATGTGATGGCTGGCGCCGCTGTCGGCCAACCACATCCACGTTTCCCCATCGCGCTCGAACATGTGTCGAGCCTCGGAGAATGGCCTCGCAGGGGTGGCTGTCACGTCCATGACCGCCGGAAAAGCAACCGGGGAGTCCACTTGCGCAGAGTTACCTCCGGTGTTGTTGACTGGGCACTCGGACCTGCGATGGCCCTTCTTACCACAGCCATAGCAAACACCACGAAAAATTCTCGCTCCGCCTCTGCCATATGAGGTACGACGAGTAGTCGCAGCTCCTTGAAGAGATTTCAGTTGGTCTTGGAGCTCGGAGACTTGCCGCTTCAAAAGTTCAGTCGTTGAGTCATCATGAGACGCTGCAAAAGCCGTAGGCGTTGGGGGCTCCGTTGTATGTGATTGCGCACGACTCTCGATGCGCATGCCCTTTTGACGAAGATCACGCTTGACGGTATCCATGCTGAGGTCGTGTACGTCCCACGTGTCGGTGATGGAGTGGTATTCGCTGCGCAGGCCCTTCACCAAGTACATGATGATACGCCGGTCGTGGACGACGTCCCCAACTCGGGCAAGCTGTCGTTGCAGTCGAACTAACCGGTTCAGGTACTGAATGCCGCTCTCGCCGTCCGCTTGCGGCGTCTCCAAGTCCTGCAATAGTTCCGTACACCGGTAAATACCATCGTCCTCATAATGATTGACTAACGCAGTCCATGCAGTGTGGCCGCAGGTCTTGTCATCCTCGCTAACATTCTCGATAATGGAAAGGTCGTCCTCCGGCAGCGCAAGAATCAATGTGGAGTACATGTCGACTTGTTGTTGAGAGGAAGCGGCACCATCCGACGACAAAGCCGGAGCCCACTTTTGCATCAAGCCAAATGCACGGAAACGTTTCTTCCACACGTCAAAATCTCGTCTCTCCCCACTGAACTTGGGTAGTTTCACGGAGTCCATAGCAGGTACGTCGGATGCGCTCGCAAGAGCACCAGAAAATCAGGAAAAATGCCAACAAGAAAAGCACCAAGTACCGGTGAAGAGGCGGGCAACACGGCTCAGAAAAGGAGACGGCAAAGGGCTGACCGAAGACGCAGTTGTACTCCCGGAGTCTATACAGCCAAGGCAATCAGAAACGAGTCTCAGAAGGTCGGTCAAGTGACGTCGTACATGAGTGCTAGTACACTTGTGGTAAGATGCCTTTCCAAAAATTCAGCCGGACCACTATAGGCTTTCACGAGAAAAGAAACTGGCGGGTGACAAGCTCCGGAAGCGAATAAAATTCCAGAAAGCGCCAAGCTATAACAAAGGAAAGCAAGCCGATCTTCACGTCACACGAGTCGGCGTTCGGGGGTTCAAGCCGGCTCCAAGCGACACAAACAAGTCGCTACCAGCCGGGTATCGAAGTAAAGCTACAAACACAAGCAAGAGCCAGCCACTTTGTGAGCCAGCCGCACCTCACGTATCGTGCGACACCACAAAGGTCTACCACTCTTCGAGAAGCAAGCTCTAGGTTCCAGTCAAGACAAATGACTCCAACAACTAGCAGCTAGAGGGCCCATAACCTATCAAAGTTGAGGGGGCGATAAGGAATGCTTACACTCGGTGAGTGACACTGCATGTCATCTCACCCTCAGCAAGTGCCTAGCACTTGCCTATCACAGGACACGCACTCACCTTGTGGTGAGCACACGCCAACATATATTCTGAGCCTTTAGATGATATCTAACGCTCAGCAACTTGCCACCATCAGCAACCTAATCCTCTCTATTGTTGATTGGCTTATCATCTTATTGTGCTGAGTCACAGCCGTACTATCACGATGCTACTTGACCAACATTGCTGTGTAGCAACTTGATTACCACACAAAACCATGTCTCGCAACACTCCTCTACAAAAGTCCCTCTTTCAAGCAATCCCAGTGCTGGTTAGACGTAAAGAGTAACGAGCGCACAACGCCGCAATATGAATACTTATGCGACGGTCGCGCAAATATACTGTATACGCGACGGAGGGCGAAGGTATTGGGCAGGCCGCTGTCGGTGAATTGCACGAAATCGCGTATGAAGACTTACCACCAATATGTGCGCAACCCAAGGGCAAGATGCTTTCGGCCACAGTGTGCAAACGATAGGAACTTACTCAAATATGGTCAAAACTTTTTCAAACAGGTACAGTTGGAGGCACATTTTCCATGCGCGTCTAACGCATATACTCTGAAGCTCAAACACTCACAAACACAGTTTCTGCGAATTTCTTTAATTCCTTTATTATTCCGGCAAAGCTGAGCCGCAGTGCGAAACAACAGCCGTCGAATTCGGCTCACCTCATGGGGCGATTTGTGCGGGTTTTTTCGATATATTTTTACCAATTCTTCATTCCTACCAATTTCCGAGCCTAATTCCCGATGTGTGTCATGCGTGGGGCGGATGTGGCTGGCACAAGCACATACCCAAGCATTCCGAACACCACCGTCAACGTGATGCGTCCCTAACGGCAAAGTTGGACCTACTCGCCCATCACCAAAGGCAATCGCCCTCGCATGTTTACAACGTGCAATGTTTATCAAAACCTGCGTCATGTGAGGATTTACTAGCTTGCTTTCTAAAACACTACCCGTGCATGCGGCGTGAACTTCCGTGCTCTATTCACACACCCGCAAACCAAACCTCGCGCATTGAACACGGCACCCACGCCTCCAAGCCCCTTTCAACAAGTCCGCAGAAATACCATTATGTGGAACACGGAGTAATATGTAGCTTGGTATGAGCGCTTGAGCAATGCCCAAGCGTGGCGCTCAGAACGACGTGTGTAGTTCAAACTATTTCGTGGGAACTTATGGGCTTAATTCGACAAACTCCACCGACGACACTCGCTTTAAGCTGAGGTCTAACCACACCGGATGACGGCTAACTGCTTGCTTCCCGGCTTTCCTACAATTGGGTGCTACTCGGATGTCGTCGTGCTTGACGTGGTGAGAGGGCAGCGTGTTCTTAACTAACTTGTGTTTAACATAATGCATGTCCGGACTTTTGTGGTGGAGCGAAGTTGACGTGTTTCAATATACTATTGACTGTACGTATTCACTGATAACGTTCACAACTGTGAACGTACATGTACTGACAGTCATGTATTATAATACCTTCCGCCCTTTGACGGCGATGGTTCCGACACCATAATCTGCTACATTGATTTGCTACATTAATTTGCTAAAATGTGTGTGTGTGTGTGTGTGTGTGTGTGTGTGTGCTTGTGTGTGCGTGTGCTTGTGTGTATGTGTGCGTGTGTGTGTATGTGTGTGTGTGTGTGTGTGTGTGTGTGTGTGTGTGTGTGTGTGTCGGTGTGTCCACTTATCATCAACTCGAATGGATTCGGTACTACAAATGCGATATCTTTATTTGAAAAAATATCGACTTGGTGTATAGCGCATCTATTGGGATTGGGATTTGGATACGTCGTTGACTTATACTAATTTGCTTAAATCTGTGCGTGTGTGTGTGTGTGTGTGTGTGTGTGTGTGTGTGTGTGTGTGTGTGTGTGTGTGTGTGTGTGTGTGTGTGTGTGTGTGTGTGTGTGTGTGTGTGTGTGTGTGTGTGTGTGTGTGTGTGTGTGTGTGTGTGTGTGTCTCGGCGTGTCCACTTATCATCAGCTAGAATGGATTCGGTACTACAAATGCGATCTTTTAAGGTGGGGCAAATATCGACTTAGTGTATATCGATAAATATTCAAATTCTTACAAGAAAAAGTAGTGGAGGCCACCAAGGAAGAAGAAGAAATGAGAAAAAAACCTAAGACTGAGGAACAAGAAGGCATGCCACAACGTTAGTATTGCCCTCTTGCAAAGTGTCGCGGAGGTAGGAACCCAAAGTACCATGAAGAGCAGCAAAAAGACGTTGCATGAATTCACCTCGCACATCCCCCCAAAAACGCCGAAAAGGAACATAAGTAGTTCGACGAACGAAATGCTGCACACGGACATAATTCTCATAGCGCAAAGAGCGAGAGTCAGCAGCACCCATGCCAATGAAGCGTCGAACTGCCACCAAAATTGCCATGCGATCAACTAATTCAGCCGCCATAGGCGCCAACCGGCCCCCATCCTCCATAGCGAAGGGGTAGCAATCATGGATCGATTGAACCGAAGGCGTGCCAATCAAAGCAGAAGTGCGGAGGTCCGCATCAAGTTTGCCATGCAACTCCCAATGCAAGGCTGCCAGGGAGTGGGAGACGAGCACCTATACAAGGAACTTGGTGTATAGCGCACTTCTTGGGATTGAGATTTGGATGCTTCTTTAACTACCGCTAGAATGGGTACATGGGCATTATCTTTGTGATTACAAAAATACAGAGTGAGACACACAAGGTGTGTGTGCATAATAATTACAAGAAACACATAATGAGAGAGAAGAAAGTGTGTGTGTGTGTGTATGTGTGTGTGTGTGTGTGTGTGTGTGTGTGTGTGTGTGTGTGTGTGTGTGTGTTTGATGTGTGTGTGTGTGTGTGTGTGTGTGTGTGTGTGTGTGTGTGTGTGTGTGTGTGTGTGTGTGTGTGTGTGTGTGTGTGTGTGTGTGTGAAAATAAGTAGCACGACTATGGGCCTTCGTGCATTATATATATCGCAATGATTACAAAAATACAGAGTGAGAGACATATGGTATGTGTACATATGATTACAAAATTACAAAGAACGACCGGCACAAAGACCTACAGGTACGGGCCACTCGCCAAAAATAATTTCCTCATTTGTACAGATACATGTACCTGTAACTACCTGTACTATTGCGCTCTTGCTGCTACACCTGTACTATATGGTGTGTAGTTAATGTTGTCTGATGCAATTTTGTTTGTAAACAATGGAACATGTTTCAACTGACCACAAGAACCACTGGGGATAGAGTTCAAATCGCATGTAATTTTCTTACAAGACAAAAATGGAAACCACCGAGCAAAAAGGAAAATGGAGCGGGAAAAACCCCACAGGCCAAAAGCCCGCGGAACAGGAAGGAATTCATGAAGTTCAACATATAATTTCTTAAAAGAAAAAAGCAGTGGAGGCATAAAGAAGAAAAGAGGAAAAAACCTAAGCCCGAGGAACAGGAAGGCATGCCACAGCAGCATTCATGAAGTTCATCCCTACTTCCGCGGATGGTGGCAAAGCTCACGTAAGAACCGGCCTTAAACTGTGTACATGTAAGAGAAAAGCAGGGAGGGAAACCCTAACTACCCGGCATTCATGAAGTTTATCGAATAATGTAAAAGATGATCGATAAAAATAGGCGTTTTCCCCCCTTTTTATTCTTCTTATTTTTGCTCGGTGGCCTATGCTGCTTTTTCCTGTAAAGATTTTAAGGATTTTTTTTTTTTTCGAAATAAATGGGCGGTTGAAAAGCTTGTAATCCTTGGTACTTGATTACTCGACTGAAGTGTACAGATTTTGGACGGACATATGTACACGTACAGGTACCTGTGTCTGTATCAGCGGGAAAAAATATAACGTAACAAAATTTCTTACAAGAAAAAGCAGTGGATTCCAAATATAACGTAACGGTAACGCTATACAGATTCTCGCATATTTTGAGTGACGCTACCCGTACTTGTAATGCTATAGGTACAGCCGTACAGGTACGTGACCACCCACTCGACAGCGATGAACGTCGAAGATGAATATCCCTCAATTTGGGCCGGGCAGCCAGCACGTGACGGGTGCCGCATGTGCCCGGAATCTGCCAGATACGCGAACCCTCACCGTGGATGGGCACTCTCTCAGACAGTACGTTACGCAATAATGTGCGCGATTTGCTGATATAGACAAAGCGGTTTTCTATTTTAAGCGCACGATACGGGAGCATAGAGACTACGAGCATTTCCTTCTTCGCCCGAGCTTGCGGCGACGGGTGCTTCACGACACGATAGTAGATTAATCTGCAGACCTCAGCCGGAGATACTAAGGGTTGTCAAGTCGTGGGTGGGCCCACACCGGCATCCGCCTGCCACGGTCCCACCCGCTCCGCTCAGGTCGGATTCAACTGCACATTTGATTACTTTCGCAAAAGTTGATGGAAATGGGAGAGAGCTGGAGATGACCTGGAGTTGAGGCTGGGGGAACAGGTGCTGAAGGTGGAAGGCTTCGGTGCTACGCTGCCGCCGCGCGACAGATTTGGCGGGAGTAATATAATAATATTGTTATTGGGCAGCATGCCGGTAATCGTTGGCACAGGCCGCAGCGGTGGCAGTGAGAAGCGGGAAAAGTTTTCCGCGCGGCACCGCGGTGTGGCTAGTGCTGGAAGGAGTCACAAGAGTCTACGGCTGCTGGGTGCTGACGACGGGCTGGGATTTCCGGACGAGCATGAGAAGGAGGCCATACTGAGCCGTGCTTTTCAGCCTGACAGCGCGACTGCCCAAGATATCCGGCGGCAGGGCTCCAACCGGGCCTCCAGTCGCTTCACCGCATGCTGCAGTCGCAACGCTAGCGCAGTGGGTGGAGATTCACAGGATGAGGAGGTCATGCATGACCGGGCGCTTCACCGCGTGGTATCCAGTGCTATGAGCCGTCTGAACAACCACAACCTGCGGACGAAGATCTACCTCCTGCTCACGGAGCCCAGTAGCTCATGGGCGGCATGGTTCACGTCACTCGTAATCCTATTTCTTATCGTTCTTTCCTCCACCACGTTTTGTATGGAGACGGTACAGGGGCTTCCCTCGGCGACTTACTATTGGATTGGCGTCGTGGAATGGGTCACCGTCATTGTTTTTACGGTTGAGTACTGCTTAAAGGTGGCGTGCGCGCCAAACACCTGGGCCGCCATCCGCACCCCTTTCAATATTATCGACCTTGTCGCCGTATTGCCCTTCTACATTGGCCTCATAGCTAACCCTGATAGCATGTACTTCTGGAAGGATCTGACTGGTGGTGATGTCTCAGTCACGGATACCTCTTTCATCCGTGTTATCCGCCTTGTGCGGGTGTTTCGAGTGCTGAAGCTCAGTAAGTCCATCTCCCGCGTCGATGTCATCGTGTCTAGCGTGATAGAATCCATGGACATGTTGGTCATGCTCCTGTTCCTCCTCGTCCTCGCCACTGTACTCTGCTCCACACTCATCTACTATGCGGAGACGGGCTACTGGGAGCAGCGGATTCAGAGCGACAATTTGGATGCCTCCCTTTTGGGACCCAACGGCGACCCGAACCCGTTCGGCTCCATTCCCGAGTGCTTTTGGTGGTGCATCGTGACGCTCATGACCGTAGGTTACGGTGATGTGGTCCCCGTGACGGAGTGGGGCAAAGCGGTGGCGTGCTTTGCGATGCTGGTGTCTATCATTATCATGGCGCTCCCTATATCCGTCATAGGGGCGGCGTTCACGCAGCAGTGGGTTGCATACAAAAGTCAAGCGGGAGTGATTGAGCGGTCGCAGCGCGTGTGGCCGCGCTTCCAGGCGCTGAACAACATGATGAGCCACCACAACAGCGCGCTAGAGGACTTCGTGCAGAAGCTACACAACAGTACGCGTCACACAGACGTTGCGCTCGTTGGGTTCCGACATGACGCGGATACGCTGATGGAGCACGCGGACGTGAAGTGCGAGGAGCGCGAGGCGGAGGGCAGCGTGCGGATAGCGAGCCAGTTTCGACGGCCCAGCGGAATGAGCCTTCGCGGGATGAGCAGCACGATGGAGAATTTGACTGAACATCAGGCGTTGCTGCGTCAGGTGTCAAAGGCTGGCTTCTTCGCCAACCGCTCCTGGCACATCCTGAACGACATGCGCGTTCTGTCAACGATGACGCAAAGCGAGATGGCGAAGATCGAACGCGCGCATTTTGCGTATAAGAGTCTTAAGAAATGGTACGATGAGGGGAACGTGCTGCAGGAGGAGATTAGCGAGCTGCTTAGTGACCTGCAGGAGGTGAAGAACTATCTGCTCGAAAACTCGCGACAGACGAACGGCAGCAGCAAAAAGGACGAGCTGGGTCTCAGTCATCAGAAGGGGCGCCAGTCGACGGGGGATCCGCCCGAGTCTGAACAACCGCTTTCCTTACGGTCGCTCAGCACTCGCAACTCCTCGCGCGTGACCAACCAGCGACAAGCGTGATGGCTGCTCTACCACAGACCGCTACACCCCTGATCATGGGGAATGCGCTGGGTCACTCAACTCGTCTGCCGTCCATGGACCATCAATGTAGACAATCCAAGCTGCTTATTCGCTCCGTACTCGCGAGAGCATTATTAAGTATTTATCACCACTATTTCTATAAAAAACTTATCTAGCACATGTCACCTAGAGCAGGGTGTGGATGATTCGCATCGGCCGCGGGGTGGTCAGCCTGCTCTATCGCCGCCGTGATGTGCGGCGGAGAGGTGGTGATGACTACCGCCCGATAGTGGGGAAGCAGGGCGGGAAGTAGGATGATACGCCATTGGCGTGATGGCACAAATAACCTGAGATCGTTTGCGATTACAATGGGGCCCCGCATGCATGGTGTGCGACAGTGGTGACCCCGGCACCAGATCGGATAGATCTGTAAATAAGTCATTGCAGCAATCTGTATCGAATGTGTGTGTGTGTGTGTGTGTGTGTGTGTGTGTGTGTATTCTTCGAATGTGTGTTTCTCTCTGTTAATACATTTGTGTGTGTGTATATAGTCACGTGTGTTTTCGCATGCTGCGTGTGCTCTTACACATGTTTTTGTTTGTCTGAGATCCGCAGAGATCCGCCCTCCATGGATAGCTTCATACCAAATAATCTGACGCCGCATTTTAACGTACCAAAACATGCAAGACGTACAAATAACGCCCCTCAACACCTTTGGAGAGGATGGACAAGGAGACCACCCCGGCCTAAATTTTGCATTTTAAGTCCGAGATTGCATGTGCAAGAAGGCCATTAGTTAGAAAGTGGCCATAATGTGCATGGTAATTGTTGCAAATTATTTTCATTTTCATGCATGGATTAGCCGGTGTCAGAAATAACGGGCAACCGACTAGGACATGACAAACGCGACGCGAAGAGCGACTGGCGGGAAAAGCTACATTTTATTTCTCCCCCTTGCCCCGAAGGGGAGGGTAGGAGCCTATGCTAGGAGGAGAGCTGCGACGGGAGGAGCGGCAACTATCTCGGACGAGGGTGTGCGTGGATCGAGTCGGGGCCTTCGACGACCTTAGCGAGGGGGTATTTCTCTTGCCCCCCCACCCCAATTCCCCTCAAGCTCCGGCACGACCGGAGTCACACATTAGGAAACCCCGACACGGCCATTAAAGGCTTACCAACTAGGGTGATCATCGCCTTCGGGCCGCGCATCGTGGAGATAGCGACGTAATATTTTTCAATTTTTTTTCTCGTTGCGAAAGACCATGTATGTCCATGTTTGATTTACATTATGTCGTTACTGACGACAGAGAGAGATGGACAATGAAGGAGACACACCGGCGTAAAACCCTATTCCTCAAACCTAAATGACAATACTGGATAGGGTCTTACAATCCAAACCGATTGTGAAGGTTATGAGCCGATTTATCGGCGCTTGTTGTCAAGTTTTCTAATTTCAATTTCAATTGCTTACAAGTTCCAGCTCCCGATGCTTTTACAAGTCCTGGGGACACGAAGGGGCACCTTCAACGCAGCACTTCGCGGACCCTTATCAAACCCCATGCTTTCCTCGATCTCCTAGCGTTTTGCGCCCCGCCCCCCCCCCCCCCCCCCCCCCCCCCCCCCAATTACATGCGCGTTGCTTCAGAAACTGGCCGTGGGCTTTGGCTATATTGTTCGCTCCGCATGAGTCTAGCTTCCGTGTTCATCCCAATTATTTCCCGGCGCACCGTGTGCTTGGCCTCACGCCGGGCTACGCCCCTCATGTCCACATATATAGGCGTGCGTTATGCAATGAGTCCATTGGTGACCTCCGTGGCCCTGAATCCTCCCCCACGACCTCGTCTACTTCAATGCATGGGGAGAGAACGCCGATATCCATGCTCATGGGCCATATCCGTCGTTACCCTTGCTCGCATTACGTTATTCAAGTCCATGACCGCCTTGTTCGCGTTGTGGAGGAGATCATGGCTGAGGCGGGGGCGGCTACATGACATGGGACTTGCGTTTGGAGGTTCGCCGACTCCGGTCAAGGGCCTCTCATGATCGCCTTGGGGATGTTGTTTGGTTGGATTTTGCGGCCCCGCATAAGCACTTGGTTGTGGACGTTGTGGTTGAATACCCGTGTTCCGACTTTGAGTGTCCGTTTTCGTTCCTTGGCAGCCTTACGTTGAGAGCTCAAGAAGCTAAGCTTGATGCCGACATCCGCACTTCGTCCTCCCTTGGCACGCCGTCTATTTATACTATGCATGACTATTATCCTTTATTTCGCCCTTCGCCCTGGAGGATAGATGGGGACGATTGGCTCCATCAATGGCGGTTGAGTTGGGTGAATGCTTGGTTGTTGTTCGACGATTTCCAAGCTTTTGTGCGGCGGATTCTGGGTCTTTGAGGTCTGAAAGTTCTGCCCGCATGAACGAGTACGTACGGTGGTTTACATCTCTCCCCTGCCGTCGATTCCTTGGGGACGTGCGTCATGAGTTCATGCATCGACTTTTTGTGATGGTTCGCTCCGTACCTATCTTCGTGATGCCTTGCATGAGGGTGGTGCAATTGTTGTTGCTTGCCTCGCTGCTCCGCGGACTTAGGTTTCTTTGCTTTCCCTGTGTTCTCCTTTGATGATGGTTAATTATTCCGCCGCTTTCCTTACAGTGAATTATTATAGTATGTTTATTGCTCGTCGTACCTTGGCGTGTGTCTCTAATAACGCTCTCCGCAAGACTTTTCGGCAATTTTAGTTAGAACGATGCTATACTATCATTGATGCTAATGCTATTTACTATTTACGCAAGTCAATACCTACTATTCTCGTTAGGTTTCTCTTTCTCTATCTCTATGTGCCTGTTTGGCCCACCTTTCTTATAAGCGGTTATCTAAACCCCAACATTTTCTTACGGCTTGTTATTGTATTATCCTTTCATTTTTCTAGATCCGCTGTTTTTTCGTCATGTAAGGCCATCCTGATGTAATGTACATGTGCTGCTTTTTGTGAAATCCTTATACGGTTTCTTTGGTGTTAATCTAAATATGGCCAATCCATTCATCAAGGCTATGCAACGACATATGTTGATCACTAATATTTGCGGAGCTGACATTTGAAAATGTTGCCACTGACATATATGGTGCAAGGGGGCTCATGAGTTAGACAGTAGTGCTCCATGCCGAACATATGGCGAAACAGCCATTATTGAACGAATATTCAATACTCACATACCGAAGAACAGCCCCAAATAACGATAGAGCAATTTGTTTGCTCATTTTGTTGGGTGAATTAGAACATGTGCGACACATCGTAAGGCAATGCATAAAAAGCTCCATATTTCCCAGAAGATGAAAAATGTAAACGAGTAAGCGCGAGGACAAGGGAAACAAGCAAGCATGCCACGTGGCACATGAATATTGGTGAGGGTTCTCTGGTAACTGCATATGACGTGGCAAAACTTAGTAAGACGCTCCGTGTGAACCTGACGATTCGATGTTTCGTGAATGAAAAGCGCGCCGAAGTTAAGAACGTCTAGGAATATAACAAATTTTGCCGCCTGATGAATAAAATACCCGCTCTTTACCGTTTCGCCAAAATTATGAATTTTTTCTTGACGTGACAACATACGCCACGCAACGTAGTAACATTCAACTGCATTTCATAATTGATTGCGATAATGCATATGTTCTATTATGGATGTAAATCTAGTGGTATACGAGACGAATTAATGTTCATTATCATTGTTGACTTTTTCAAAGGACTTGGGAGTCAATTTCACAGAAACATTTGTATCGAGATAGATTTTGATTCATAACGTTGTGTTCGATAACCAAACAGTTCATTTTGCAAAAGTCGCCCGCCTTTTTTATGCCTACGAGTTTGAAAGCTGCATAATCAAATGCACTTCTCACCTTTATTTTCCAATCACCGCCAGTAATTGTTAAAAAACGGATAATGGTGTCTCCGCGTGAACGGCCATCTCCATCGCTCATATTACATGGTCAAGAGTACTCAGATGATCAAATCCCTCTGGCGCCAGTTCGTTCATTATAGGCAGTTGCATCTTTGCAGCGAAATACACTCTATATTCAAAAGAGTAATACTATCTTGACAATATAAAATTGAAATCACACACACACACACACACACACACACACACACACACACACAAGAACACGCGCACAAACACGCGCACACACCCGGTATCGAATGACTGAATACCTCCTCGCATTTCTCCATTTCCACACACACACATGCAGACTTCCCCATCAACACATACACGCACTCACACTCACACACACACACACACACACACGAACACGCGCACAAACACGCGCACACACATACGCACACACACACACACACACACACACACACACACACACACACACACACACAGACACACACACACACACACACACACACACGCAATTCAGATTGCGCATGGTGAGTTTGTAGAGAAGCGTGAATGGCAATGGCTTATCTCGCGTTGACTCGTAAAATTAAAGAAACAACTATTTCTGGTTTTGATTATCTATCATCCATGAAGCTCAATTTCAAACATCACACCGAGGCGCTTTAGTGACCGGGCGCACACAGGTGTCCGTAAAAATTTGAACTTAATCACAAATGCCCCAACAGCAATGCATCGGCGCGGTACGACGAAGACGAGTCGATCAAAGAAAAGGGGTTCGATTTACAAGAGAGACGGTTATGTTTAGGGAAATGTCAACTTCTGCCGCTCCACTTTGTTTCAGCGCAGCCGCGACGGTTCCACCAGTTCAATTCGGTAGGAGAGCTTCAAACGACATAGGAGCCGGGGCCGGGACCCAGGTTGATCTTCGCCCTCTCCTTGCTGCGGGGCTTGATTTCGGAGAAGCGGTCGCCGCTTCCAAACTTGGTATTAGCCGAGGTCCGCTTCTTGGACATCGTTTGGATGCCGATACCGGATGGTTGCTGGTACGCGCCCGCACCCGGCGAGTGCTGACCCAGCAGGGAGCGTTCGTGGCCAGGGGAGATGTACTGCTTGGCAAAGGCGGCGCGAGGGGCGGTGCCTACCCTCACCACAGCCGACGTCGTCTTTTTGGACATCGTCTGGTGTCCAAAACTGCTGGGTCCCTCGTACTGCCCCGGTCCGGGCGTCGTCATGCGAGTGGGTGTACAGCCTGGCATGCCCTTTCCTGTATCGTAGCGCTTACCCTTCCCGTAAAAACCGGTCGCGGGTGCGTCACCCATCCATCCTGCCGCCAGACGGGCATCGCCGGCGCCCGGCGTCTCGTCCTGCTTCCCCGAGGCGGTGATACTGAAACGGTTGCCGGTGCCAAACTTGGAGTTCGGGGCAGTGGCCTTCCTGGACATCATCTGCTTCCCCACGGAACCCTCCACCTCGTACGCCCCTGGCCCAGGCTGTGCGTCCTTACTCAGAGAGTAGTCTCCCGCATTCCTGAACAGTTGGACAGTCACACCATCGTCATTGTCATTTGGAACTCATCCAATTAGATTTGGGCATTTGGCTCATATTTGCTAAATATGTGGAGAATGAAAACGGGAAACGATGGACAGAGAGGTGCGGTGACGCCGGGGTACCTGGCGCCCATATGATAGGCAGGGGAGGTCGTGTTCTTGGAGCTGGGCTGTGCTCCGAAGCCGGAGGCAGAGAACTGCGCGCCGGGGGAGGTCTTGCCCAGGTTGAGCGTCTCCGTCGCCTCATTGAACACTTTGTCAGTGCGACCAGCGGTGCCGAAGCCGACGGAGGGGGCGGTGAGCCGGATGCTCTGGTTTTGCTCCCCGAAAGTGGAGCGCGTGCCGCCGAGAATCATCGTGCTGACGGTAGAGGGGGCGCGGCAGGGGGGGTCACGACGGGCACGAGTTACTCGTCACTCGACACCGAAGGGGTTCGGGCCCAAGCACTGTCGCTATATCAGCATGCGTGGTAATATCGCCGGAGCAGCTCCACCCGCGCCGTGAGTTGTATCACCACGAGCACTGCCTCCCCTCTCGCTGCCCTCGTAACCTCTCGAAGCTTCCCGAAGCGATATCCTTGCTGGCCCTTATTCGCGATCCCGACGAGCAGCGATCCCCGGGTTTTATTATATTACTGTACCTGATATTTTGCGTCGACGGCTCCACAGCCCCGGAATACCCTAGGGCCGAGCGTACTCGAATCTGCCACCAAGCCGTGCACAACCGGAAACGAACTGTTCGCGCCTGGGCGGATGAAATGTGCAGTACCAACCAACCACCAGCGAGTTCTTCAAGTGGGGAAACTGCCCGTGGCGAGGTGTTGGCGGCTATGAACACGGAAGCCCTGCATGTGGGCTGCACGGCATGTTGTCAAGCAGTAGGCATGTCTGTGATATATTCCGCTTATTCATGATGACGAAACAATCACATGACAGGCGGTACCTGGTAGGTGTGTACCCGTACTGTATATGACGTAATTTTTTGTAATTTATTTTTTGCGCCCCCGGGATATGGGACTGGCAGGGAACCCGCACCGGCACCCTCTACAGGCGGCGTTTTGCAAGCACGACTGAGAGCAGAAGTTCGAAACAAACCTCAACTCATCATCGATCATGCTCCCGGGCCGGCCCGGGTAGGCGACGCTCGTGTGAGTATATGACGTATATGTATTACAGACACTGCTATTTATACTCAGGAGGGTAGTGCTGACGCTGTGGCATGCCTTCCTGTTCCTCGGGCTTAGGTTTTTTCCTCTTTTCTTCTTTTTGCTTGGTGGCCTCCACTGCTTTTTCTTGTAATAAAGTTTTTAAAAATTGCTTACAAGATGAAAAGTAGTGGAGGCCACCAATCAATAAAAAGAAGAAAAGAGGAAAAAACCAGAGCCCGAGGAACAAGAAGGCATGCCACAGCGTCAGCACTACCCTCCTGCAAAAGCGTCGCGGAGATAGGAACACTACTATTTATACTCGTACATAAGCCCGCATCTCCCGCAATTTGTTTAGTCCATACGCATTTCATGCGAACTACATGCCTCCACAAGAGTCCGGACAAGATTTCGTACCTTCTCAAAAAATGTAACCTTGTATCGATTTTATTGACAAATCTCCTGAAATCCTAGGCAATGCTTTGGCGCCCATCAAGATGGAATAACCCGCCGATGACAGCTACGGGAAGGGGAATCGGGGACTACCGGGCTTGTGTACTTGGGGTTATCGCGCCCGCACCCGCGCGACACGCTCTCTCAAACCGTCGCCGTGCCGGTTAGACGAAAAGAGTGACGGGCGCACATCGCCGCAATATGAATGCTTATGTGACGATCGCAGAAATATGATGCATAGGCAGCGGAGGGAGGAAGTATTAGACATTCCGTTGCGGGGGAAATGCACGAGATCGCGTATTCAGATTTACCACCGACTTGCACACAACCCAAGGGCAAGTTCAATGGTGTGTTCAAACGACACAACTTACTCGCAAAACATTTTAAAACGGATACCGTCGGACGCGCCGTTTCAATGCGCGTCTAACGCACCTGCTGTAGGGTTCGAACATCCACAAACGAATTTTTGTTAATCATTCTAATTTCCACAATATTCCGGCAAAGCTGAGCCGCAGTGCCAAGCACCACCCGTCGAGTTCGGCTCACCTCATGAGGCGATTTGTGGAATAGCGGATAATTTGCCGACCGATGGAGGCTCAAGTAGCGTCCTCAACTGCTTGGGTGACCGGGTCACCGAGGTTGGTTGCGGCCGTACGTGGTGTGAGGAACGTGTTGCTTGGGTACGATTTTGCCGTCCTCTTGCACGGGTATCGGGACACGCTAGACCCGCAAGAAAAGGGGGTTAAATTGGTTTGGCATTATGAGGACGTGTATTCATTGAGGGAAGTGGCATATAGGAGGGGAAGGGCTGAGGGCATTGTATATACGGCCCTAGTATAGTGCAGTAAGTGGTCAATGTGTACAAATCGCATCAAGGATGAGTGTTATCTATAGAAATGAATGGCGCCCGCCGGCGGCGCAGCGGCGGCGGCCCCGGAGAGGGGTGCGCTCGCAGGCCCGTCGGCACCTACCTCTACCTCCACGCGGTGGGCGCTAGTAACCCCATAGCCGTGCCAGGCCTGGCACGGTAGGGGGCTGAAAGAGGTACCGGCAGCTGCGATCCGCGGGATCAAAAGCTGTCGGGAAGCCATGTACGGAGGGTTTTGGAAAAACATGATATCCGTACACCGGCACAGGGATCTCCCGCTCGGCCAGTCCGATATGTCTTTTTGGCGACTAAATACTCGCAGATACTCTCCCGATGATGGGGCGGGGGCGGCGTTTGCGAAAATATTTTTTGGCGGAAAGGGGTACGGACGGATCAGCGGAGGGACGAGGGTGTTGGAGCTGGCGGCGGACAGCTGGGAAGCAGCGCTAGGGACAGCGCTCCCTAGCAGTCGCCAGACCTGCGAGAGCCTTAGGTCTCCCCTAGCTAGGAAAGAGGCCTGATGCTACGCAGGACGGAGGCTGGTCGCAGCCGGAGGAGCGGCACGGTCTGGCGGCGGCGGTCCTTGGGATCGCCCGCCGCCGGAAAAGCCCGGTACGGGGGGTTTTTGGAAAAAATCCCGTACCCACCATCTTTTGAGGACCGGCGACTCGATCCCTGTGTTCTTCCAACCCCTTCCCTAGTCGGTACCCGGTTATCGATAGGCTGCCTCAGGCAGTGTGCCTAGGGTTATCGTAACGGCACACTGCTCGTAAAGGCGACCCCCTAACAACGTAAACCACCGGGGGAGGTACGGACGGCCACAGCGCGATCAGATAGGTGTTGGAAACAGACGGGAAAAGGACAGGGGACATGAGAAAATCTGGCTCGGGGGCAGGAGAGCCAGCCGGACACCGTCTGCAGCCTAGTTATTTTCTCTTCTCAGCCCCCGAAGGAGGAGAGAAGACTCGGCTAGGTGGCGAGCTGCGTTGGGAGGAGCGGCTAATACCTCGGGCGGGGTTGAGAACGGATCGAGGCGGGACCGACGACGACCTATGCGAGGGGGGTTTTTCACCTGCCTTTCCCCCCAAGCTCCGGCACGACCGGAGTCGCACGGGAGCCGAGGTCAGGCATGTTCGCCTCGACCAGCTCAAGCTGGACAGCCTTGTTGATCAGCGACCCCGCAGCGGCTGGAGCAGGCCGCGTAACGTGGAGATTAGCGACATTTTATTTTTCATACTGTATCCAAAAAAAATACGTATAGATCAGAAAATTATAAATACCTGAATACGGGTATGTTTTAGACGGTATCGTTACTGCCATTGGAGAGGTTGGGATTAGCGGTTCACGGTCTACCTCACGCTTCTAAGTCCAGTTAGGCGTAGCCAAAGGGGGGGCCAGAGACAGCAGCCGGTTCTTACTGGTATTGTTGTAAACAATTTTAATTTCAATAGAAATGAATCAAAGGCGTACGATTTTATTCTATCGTAATCAGACGGTCACCTAGTTAAGGACCGTGTGTGCGTGCGTGTGTGTGTGTGTGTGTGTGTGTGTGTGTGCATGTGTGTGTGTGTGCGTGCGTGTGTGTGTGTATGTGTGTGTATATGTGTGTGTGTGTGTGTGTGTTTGTGTGTGTGTGATTGTATGTGTGTGTGTGTGTGTGTGTGTGTGTGTGTGCATGTGTGTGTGTGTGTGTGTGTGTGTGTGTGTGTGTGTGTGTTTGTGTGTGTGTGTGGGTGGGTGGGTAGGTGGGTGGGTGGATTATACTACATCGAATCATGCCACTACAAATAAGCGCATTGTGCGGGCGCCAATCACCGCATCGACACAGTCCTTGTACGTGTACTCGTACGGTAATAAGCTCAACGGTACTGGAAAATAGACGCTCCGCTGGATAAGAGATCAATAACAAAGTATCTAGCGTATAGCAGTGGTGTATATAATTTATTGCATGTGTCGCGAGTACAATCATGTAACACTACGTTACATATAATGTAAACAATTTGAAGGTGGCGAATCCAATTGATTAGCTAACAAAGCCCCAACATTATACCCTAATAATCATCAGCCGCAAGGTCTACGCCCCGACATTATATGGTCCGACTGTTTTTAAGCTAGAGGTTGGGACAATCTACTTACATGTGTGACAGAATGTACATCCTAGCGGTCAAGTGTTACTCTAAAAGCGGTGCGTTTTGCCGAGGCCTCGAGGGACCATCGAGGACTGGGGAACGCCCCGCGCAGCGCCCCAACCTCTGCTCCTAGCGACGCTAGCTAGCGGCAACTCTTAGGCCGGTGAAACCCCCGACCACTTGCACTATATGCTTTGCGCTCACCCATCTAGGCTCGCGGAATTGCAGTCTCGACTTTCGTAGTCGAGTAGGGTGTCAGTTTACATCATCTCATGCGCACTCGAGCTTCACATGACACTTCCCATGTTCGATGTCGCCGTTTACCAAAATGCAACCTGAACTGTCGACCTCCACACCTAGAGCCGACGCGCCGCCGCTTGTTATCAAACAACGAACATCGGAACATATTCGAGTTGCATGTACGGCTCTCGAACTCCGGATTGCTGAGCAGATTCAAGCGTCTATCGCCGCTTTACTTGCCCAACTTTTTAGTTTCACATGCCAAGGAGTGCCCACAGACTCACAACAACCAAATCTCCATGTCGCGACCACTGCGGCTGAACCACTTGGTGGTAAGGCGGCCCATAAGAAACCTATCGACATTTTGAACGACGACCCCGAGGTTCTTGAGTACGAGTCCGGCGACTTCGTCGCCTACTACAAAGTCACCCATGCCGGCATGGAGCGCCCACCGCGCGACATCGACGAGCCTCGCTTGTGGAAGTTGTCGGACGACATTGCACGCTTCTATTGCAGGCGGCGCAACGGCGGCGGCCCCGGAGGGGGGTGCGCTCGCATGCCCGTTGGCTTCCCTTCACCTCTCCGTTGTGGGCGTTGGAAACCCGGTACCCGTGCCAAGCGTGGCACGGTAGGGGGCTAAGAGGGCCGGCAGTGGGATACGCGCGATTCGAAGTTGTCGGGAAAATCATGATATTCGTACGGTATCGCCGCCAAGATCTTCCGCTCGGATAGTCCGATATGCCTTTCAAGACTAGATACTACTAAGATACCGTCCCATATGAGGGGTTAGGGCATGTGTCTTCAGAAGTGTGTGGAGGCGACAAGGAGGGTACGGACGGATCAGCGGTGGGACGTGGGTGTCGGAGCACGCGGCGGAAAGCATGGAAGCAGCGCTAGGGTATGGCGCTCGCTCGATGTCGACCAGCCCGTTGACGTCATGCCGGCCAAAAGGGGGCAGCAAGACAACAACAACGACGTGGACTGTCGCGACGGGAGGAGCGGCGAGGCTTGGCGGCGGCGGTCCTCATGATCATCCGCTGCCGCAAGCCCGGTACGGAGGGTTTAAATAATTTCCGCAACCCCGCGGCCTTTTTGGATCCGGGAATTGCGACCATGCCTTACTCTACCGCTACCCACTATCGCTAGGCACACCTAATACTAGAGAGTGCCACCCCGGATAAGCACGGAGGCTCGCGCTGGAAACAAGGGTGCTCGATGCACTCGCGAATGGTGTGTGGAGGGTACGGTCGCCGGCGAATTTTAAGACAGGTACCCGGGTACCAGCACAGAAAAACCGGAGAAATGGCCGGTAAAAGTTTTCAGCGCCGCCGCTTGTTGTCCGGTTCAGCGCTCTTTTCGCTAAGAACGCACAAGACCGGCCACCCGTACCGGACGCCAAGACCAAGACGGCTGCGGCCGACAAGCGCAAGGCCGCCGTAGCAACAACACCAGCAACATGAGCTAACGCCGGGGCCAAGGCCACCAACGCGACCAAGCCACCCACGAAGAAGTGATGGTGTGACAAGCAGCGCCGATTTCTGCCCCCCGCCATCCAACTACATACGTCACCGCGTGCGGCGAAGATGGCGGGAGTGGGAGCTTATCGGCGCGACCGGTCAAGTCGTAAAATGGATCCGCAATGGCGTGAGAGCCAAGTTCAAGCACGCCCTGCGTCCCAAGTCTATCAACCACGGAGTCTCGATGTATGACGAAACACATACCC
>JAPMLY010002579.1:37500-45169 GCA_026401115.1 Tetraselmis chui
TACATGCCAGAGGCGAGGAAAGAGCTGCGTGGCGTCAGCATGGGACCCATGTTGACCTGAACAGCAGGGCAGAGTGTGAGAGTTGATGCTTCTTTAGTTATTCACTGCATGTGTATATATGCGGTGAGAGGCATAGTATAGGTTTGCTTATCATGTTTTCTCATAATTATATGTGTGTGTATGTGTGTGTGTGTGTGTGTGAGGGGGGCAGGAGATAGGGTGTGTAACACAGGTTTGCGTGTGTTTGTCGGAATGTGTGTGTGATGGGGGGAGTACTACTTTATAAATATACTAATCTGCGTACTTACAAAAAAGTATATATGTGTGTATGTGTGGTTTTTGTGTGTGTGTGTGTGTGTGTGTGTGTGTGTGTGTGTGTGTGTGTGTGAGTGAGGTATGTTTTGTAAATACATCTATGAATGTATGTATTTGCGCGTCCGCGCGTGTCTTTGTGTGCAGCAAGTCGTTCTGTAGTTGCCTAAAATAAGTCCCACGTACCAAAGCGGAGCGTACTTCCAAGATATCAAAACAGATGATGGTGAACTAGTCGTTGATTGTCAGATAGTGTGTGCAGAATCGATGATAAGCAGTTTCAGGCGGGAAGTGGTGAACAAAGCTGGGTGTGCGAGAATATACGTGGGCCGTGGAGAGGATACCTTGTAAACAAACATGAATTCCGCCCCCGTCGTCGGGTCGACGGTGGGAATCTTGTCGCAGCAGCTGCGCGCGTCGCTGGGAGGGCCGTACTTTGGGCCGTTGATGTAGTTATACTGGCGGAGGGAGGACACTCGGGGGCGGTGAGCGAGGCCGTCTCCACGCCACACGTGATAATAATTGTTGACCAGCATACGCGATATGATTCAATGGAGGACATGGTATGATCTTTTTATTTGGTGGTCTCAGCTACCTTTTTTGTAAACAAATTTGCTTATTCAACGGGAGACATGGAACAGGGCGCGCCCGTATATTGATGATCTGGCGATTCGGCTCCATTCTTGAATCCGGATTGTTACGAAGGGTAGGTGGATAGTAAAATAAGACGAGTTTCTTACAAGAAAAATTAGTGCAAACCACAACCAAGTACAGGAAAAACCCATAATCACAATTAATGGATAGTAAAATCGCATACAATGAAATCGATATTACTCTATTACTGCAATATATATCACTTACATCGATTAATTGGTGATGATGTCGTCAGATAATTGAAGACGACATAAATGCCTGACAATCAATCAGTAATGATGGTCCGTCAGCATTATGCATTAAGGATTATTGTACGTCAAGGCGAACGGTTTCATCATACATTCCGAGTAACAATGCATACCAGACCCTTTTTGTTCTATTCCCTTTCCACGAATTAAGAGTACACGATGGGAGACTGCTTGTCTTGTTTATGCAACGACATGAAGTGTCAGCAGAAACATTAATGAAGCATCGAATAAGGTAAAACAACAGCTTAGATTTCGTGAGTATACCACTTTTAATATGAGTGCGTAGGCAAAATGGCAAACTCAGCAGGAAACACACGTAACAGCTATCGATATATTAGCATTGAGATCGATTTTGCATGTACTGTTTGCAAGCGTCAGACAAACCGAGAATAAATCGATATACGAAATGGAATTAGCAAGAAATATTCAGTATAAGATAATACAAGTAGGAAATTACTAAAAATGATTTTATCTTTTTTCCAAACCTTCATGTGTTTCACTTTTACTACCAACGTGTTACAGGCGTCAATTTTAAAAGGAGACTGTAAGGATTATCATCATTATTGGCGCGTTCATATTATGGTCGCTTCGCACTTTGGGGTCCATCATCGTTCCGTAGTCCATTCTGCCCCGCAGCCCTCCCAGCAGCTGCATCCATGAGTGCTGCTTCAGCAGCGTCTGGGCGGTTTTAAGCCACCCGGGCGCTTTGGGCGCGTCGTCGTCCTGCATGAACACGAGTAGCTTCCCCGATGCCAGCTTGGCCAGCCGATTGTAGCCGCGAATTTCGTGGATGTTTGGGCTGTACACAAGGTAACCGCCACCCGTGAGGTAGCCGTCTCCCAACATACTCGTCCAATCGGCATAATCGGTCTGACTGTCGTCGTTGATTAACACTTCGACGTTCTTAACTGTCGCCTGCACGCGATATGCGACACCGATTGGATGCAGGTGTAGGAGGCGTCAGACCAAAGACGCGCGATGAATCGACAATCCCTCGCAGATTACCGAAGGTGGATTACAAAATTAATTATCGAATAGTGTAAATGGATTTCGCGACAGCAATTTTCACAAAATGCGTACGTTGTAATATGAATTCATCAAAATGACACCAGATACGATTTTAACCAGGTTTTCCCCTCCAAGGATGGTGGAATGCAGCTGTCTGGAGCGTCTCTTCCCCGTTTCCCCAGGCTCTGTTGCCATTCTTGTCTACGAATTCTTCTATTTTTTCACATCAATTTTCATAAATAACAATGTTTTCGATTTTGTGGGTTTATTTTAGGCAATGCGTGTTTTATTACAATGATGGAAGCTGCGCAGTCGTCTCACCTTGATCCCCTTCACGATCGCTTTAATGTTCGCCTTCCGTTTGAAGTATTGTATGATCAGGGAAGCCTCAACGGGCGGTGCTGCGGGCGAAGTGCATGCAGCCTGATTTCCACCCGTGCGGAGGGGGGGGTTACATTCACCCGTGGCTGCTTTGTAGACCCAAAAAGAAACACGAAACATGAGTTGAATGCAAAAGTTCTCGGCGAGGGGGAAAGTTTGCGTACCCTTACCTTAGCGGGCTTTCCCTTGGAAGCAGCCTTGATTGGAGTTCGAGCAGTGTTTTCCAGCTTTGCAGTCGGCACCGCCTCGGCATGCCCGACTGACAGCGACTGAGTGAATCATCCCAGAAAATGCTCAAGTCAAAAAAACAAAACTCTATCAACAAGTAAACGAAGAAACAATCAAGCCACTTGCATACAAACACGCACGCACACACACACACACACACACACACACACACACACACACACACACACACACACACACACACACACACACACACACGCACTCACACACATACACACGCACTCACACACATACACACACACCCGTAGACAGACACACACACAAACACACAGTCACGCACACACACATACACACTCAGACACATACGTGCTCACACACATACACACGCAGGCGCACACACATACGCATATCCCATACGCACATTCAGACAGATTACACACACAGTAAGCAATCACACGGAATTCAAGGCGGCGGCCGTCACCCTGCGTCAAAGCAAACACACCCACAGCGCGCTCCAGGAGGCCTCCCGTGTGCGGATATCCCACATCCGACACACTACGGGCGGAGGGGAAACGAGCGATTCGGACCGCGTTTTTGCGGAACTCGCCTACGAGCGTTTCCTCAACCCGCGACCTAACGTTATCTCCTCCAAGTACGAAAACCTACACCGAGCGTTCATCGACAAAACACTCGAATGCTCCCTACTCGCAAGCTCCACAGCTGCCGGCTGGAGCTACCTTCGCGCGCAAGACACCTGACCGACATGCCCCCGACCGTCCGATCCCTACCCCGACCCCAAGACCCCAACCCCAAGCCCGAACTACCACCGAGAGACAACGCCGACACCAAGGACCCGAAGCTCAAGAACCCCGACAAGAACGCATGAGGGTGTGACCCGCCGCGCCACGTCCTGCAACGACCGTTCGAACTTCATGCGTCACTGCACGCGCGGAACAAAGCGTCCGAGTGGACACGATTAGGCGCAAGCGAGCAAGTTCTAGGCTGGATTCGTCAAGGGGTTCGTATACCTTTCATCGGCGGCCGGCGGCCCCCACCTTTCAACAACGGCACCTCCATACTAGACCTAACACAACAACAACTCGACTTCATGGACTCCGAGCTTCCAAGGTTCCTGCAGTCAAGCTTTTGGGAGCCGGGATAGCGCAGCACATGGGTTTCCAAAATGTTTTTAGCCCCGAAACCACGCGAAAGCAAATGGCGACTCATTATCGAACTACCCCCGTGACCAAGTACTGCAAGGACCACAAACTCACGTACGAGACACTGAAGCACCTCAAAAACCTGACTCGTACCGGCGACCGTATGGTCACCTTCGACCTCACGGACGGCTACTACACACTCGGGCACAAAACCGAGACTTCTTTTACGGTAAATTATTGCGGAACGATGTACCGTCTAGCCGGCCTTCCGATGGGGTGGAAATTCAGCAGTTACTATTTCTGCCGGCTTACCGAAGTTTTTATCCGTCACCTATGCGAATCGCTGCCCAGCCCCACCGGGCACAACCCCCGTATATCCATGAACCAACAGCCAACGCGACCGAAACCTTCCCGACGCTATCTGCGAAATTCGCGATGGATAGGCGCCCACTTACTCCCGTACATGGACGACGTCTTGTTTTTTGCCGACAACAGAGACGCAGCTTTACAACTCTAGGACCGCGTCGCGTCCCTACTCGACCGCCTCGGACTAGGACGCAATCCCAAGAAAGGCCATTGGGAGCCTACACAAATATGCGAGCACCTCGGACTCAAGATCGACACCACAACCTCTACTTTCCGAGCCCCTCTCTCGAAGCTTCAAGCCATTGCTACGCTCTCCCGAACCCTATTGCAACGCTATGCACGCGACGCCCGTTGGCTACCTGCCCGACAACTCGCAAGGCTCGCCGGAAAAGTGCAGTACCTCTACCCCGCCATTCTAGCAGACCGCTGTTGCCTCCGCGAACCGCACGACGTCCTCGCTACGCGCACATGATGGGGAGGACGGGTACGACTCACCTACCAACTAAACGAGACCTTCAGTGGTGGACGCAAGTCCCCTCAGCCAACAACGGTCGCTCCATCTTCTCCCCAATCGAGACCGCCTACTTGCAGTGCGACAACTCAAGTTACGGCTGGGGAGTAGTGTTGAACGAGCAATTGGAAGCACGGGGGTTCTGGTCAGCGGCAGATCAACAACAACACATCAACCGGACGGAGTTGAAGGCCGTCCGACTCGCAGTCCTTTCGTTCCTCCCGCTCCTACGCGGATGAAAAGTGCTCATGTACGAGGACAATCAAGTAATGGTGGTTGCACTCAGTCACCTCAAGTCCCGGTCGCCGGCCATGATGGACGAACTTCGGAAACTTTGGGAACTCATCGACACTAACAACATCAACATACGCGCGCGCTATATTCGATCCGCGGCCAACGTATGGGCCGACATGCTAATCCGCGAAACCGACTGGGACGACTAACAGCTCAACCCCCGCATTTTCACTTACATGGACTAACTGTGGGGCCCCCAGTCCATCGAAAGGTTTGACACGCAGGGCAACTCGCGGCTGCCATGCTACAATTCTCGCTAGCGAGACCCAACCTCCGAAGCCGTGGACTGCCTCCATCTTCCCGACATCCTTTGGACGGCGGAGACCAATTGGTGCAACCCACCTTGGACGCTCCTTCCCAATCTCGTCCGAAAGTTACGCCAATATGGCGCCGAAGCAACAGTCATCGCGCCGTACTAGCAATGTATCCCGCCAAACAATGGTACCAACTACTAAGCGATCTATCCGATGAGCATATCCGGTACCCCCCCTCCCGATATTTATTCTTTCCGGGCAAGCGCGGAGCGTACGAGGGCGTCGGCTGCAGCGTCACGGCCTTCCAAGTACCACACCGGCTTGGCTCTACCGATCACGCGGAACGCTCCACATAGCTCCGGCCGCCTAGACCTAGAAACGTCTGGACATCCGTGGACAACGACCACCAAGCAGCACTTTTGAAGCACCGACTCGTCGAACCGTCGGCCCACGCATCTTGGCACGCCTCGATGCGCGACCACGTCGGCGCACTCGTCGGGACGGACGACATGCGCGATCTCGTGCTCGACCTCCTCACCGGATCCCTCGCCCTCACCACCTACAACAAGTATGGCACCGGAATGCGACGTTTCACAGTTTTTTTGCAACGACGAAGGAATTACCCCACTAGAGGCTACCGCGGTCGACATGTTTCACTTTATAGCATGGCTCGCCCGGGCCGGAACCGCCGCGGCCAAGAGCCTCCGACTCTACTTCTCAGCAATCAACAAATTCTTTCGCAACCACATTAAGGAGCCAGTGGCGCCGGGACCACTTCTAACGGACGCACATCAGGGACTCGCCATAAAAGCAGCAACCCATCACCGACCCCGACATTCGCGTACCAATCCCAGCACCCATCGTACAACAGACGCTACTATTCGCCCGCCGACACTACCGCGCGCTAACCTGGCAGCCGGACAACCTCGTATACATCAGGACCTTCCGCGCGATCGTCGCAGTTTGCACTAACTACTGCTATTTTTGCCGCGCGGAAACCGGCGTACGTTGCCACAAGGACGACATCGCGGTCGACATGACTGGCGATAACATACTTTTATGCGTACGAAAAGCAAGGGGAGAACAACGTAGGACCGCGGCCGACAAACCGCTCATACAACTCCCGATTGATGCACTACCGCTACTAGCGGACCTCATGGAGGCGTTTACCACTGGACGCACATGTTATTGCAACCAACTCGACAATGGACCCGAGCCCACTCCCTTTTGGGCCGTCACGCACGAAGAAATCCCACACGCGTGAACGGCAGGGACCATCACCGAGTGGATTCGAGAGGCGTGCAACGCCATTGGCGCGTCACCCCCCCCCGCAATTCAAATGGACATCGCATAGCCTACGGAAAGGCGCGACGTCCGCCGCCTCATGCATCGGCGCACTCCTCACCAAGATTCGTTACTTGGGTGGTTGGTCGAAAACCTGCGACGTAGTCGCCGGCAAGCACATCGACCCCATCATGAGCGAAACCCCGGCGGCATGGCTATTCTTCGGCTAGCTAGTCGCAAACCCTCCGGATTAGTAGCCTACGCAGACCTTCGGTCTATATTAGATGGCATAATCTGACTCCCAGTCGCTAAATTCTTATATTGGTAAAATATTGGGGTTAAACGGTTAGTTAACGTACCATGTTGAGTCCGCCGAAGGCAACGCGCGGAGACAAAGCGTCACAAGCGCAGCAAATTGTCCGCGGTGGACGCCCTCCTGCTTTACCTCTGAAGCAGCTCCTCTAGCTGGTAGCAGCCACCTTCTGCCTTTGTGCTCGCCCATCCGGCTCGCGCAACCCACCCACCCTTATCTGATCAAGCGCTGAATAGAAATAACACCTATGAACATGTGTTTTAGTGCCTGTTTATCCAAAATGTAAGCAGGATGTCATCTTTGGCATAATCTGACTTCCAGTCGCTAAATTTATATGTGTGTACGGGACATCAATAGTAGTTTAAATAGCTACCGCGTGGGACATCATAATAATTGATGTACCTGTACATGTACCCTATTATTTCACTTGGCCAATATATTAGTTTTTTCCCCTTTTCTTTCTTTTGCTTGGCGGTGGCCTCCACTGCTTTTTTTTGTAAGAATTTTGTTACTCTGCGAATCCTACAGGTACATAGCAGTCGCAAACTGTGAGTTGGCAGTTACATAGTGCTGATGTCGTTATCGGCTGATGGCTCCGAGCGCGTGCGTGCCCCAACCCTTCCAACCCACCGTCGCTATATTCGTCGCCCATCAGCTTACCGTCCAAGCACAAGAAACGCCCGATTCTTGCCCTGGAT